>OMKL01086436.1:0-18929 GCA_900302295.1 Parasudis fraserbrunneri | reverse complement strand
CCACAACTACCCCGTGCACCTTTAATTCACCACCCCGTTTAAAAAGGAAACTGTTCATGTCTTCTCTGCTTGATGCATGTGTCCGTCTCTCCCTAGGCTGGCTTCCAAAGGCATGTCCATCTCCCGACCCAGCGGAGTGGTGGGGAAATGCAGGATGATCCGACACGAAAGGGACAAGAAGAACGAACCAAACCCACAGAGGTAAAGCCGGCGCTCCGCTTCACTCTCTCCTTTTTCTCCTCCTCAGCATCCCTTTTCTCTTCACTTCCCTCCACTCTTTCAACATCTTCTCTCCCTCTGCTCGTCTCTCCAACCACCATCTTCACTTCTCTTTCTTACACCCATTCCTAGCATACTGTGATCGAGCGTTTGTCTGACAATATCGCCTTGGAATGCATCTTGACATGATCTGACGATGTCACAGAGAAAAGGGATAGGAACCAACCAGCCTTTATGGGCATGATGTATTTTCTGCCCTTTTTTCTTCTTGAAAATGAGTAAGCAGGCAACCTAAATCTTATTTAGCAAAGCTTGGAGACGTTTATTGCCTCATCTGTCATACTCGTAATGTCGGTACAAGTGTGCTTATCCTCTAATTTGCACAATGAACTATAACCAGCAAATGACTGTAACCACTAGAATAAACTGCAGCGCACAGGTTCATTTACCTTGGACAGAAGTGCTTTTATCAACATAAATCAAACATAGAAGTGTGGTTTTCCACCAGTAACCACAGTTTGGAGGCAGTATACACTAGCGAAATGTTGCAAAAATGGAACCAGTGCGACCGTTTCTCGAGGCCCGAATGGCGGCCTATTCGCTGTCGCATTCTGTCAACTTGGACAGCTTCATTGGAAATACTGGAAGCTATTTTTTTTTTTTTGCGCCACACTTGCTTGCATTGCTGTATGTTAGAAATGGGTGTTATCCCCCTTCTCCATTTGTCACCTCTTACTCCTCTTCTCCTCTACCTTGCCTCCTGCGACCCGCTCATCCTCAAGTTTACGTCCTATCCCTCCTCTCCACTTGTGTCCAATCCTCTTTGCTCCTCTCCTCTCTCCCTACTTCTTCTCTTCTCCATTTCATTCCCTCTTGCGCCTTCTTCTCCTCTCTACTTCCTTGTCCTACTCCCCTTCTCATTTCTACTTCTCCTCTCACCTCAACTCTAATTAATGTAGTTATACTTTAGAAGCCTGCCTCCTAAATCTTATGCAGTCAGATTGTCTAAAGTCAGCAATGTCTTTCCTTCTCCATTTTATCTTGACCTCAATACGATTTAAAAGCATTCTCAGCATTTTTCAGAAGCTTATCTGATTTGTCAGAAAGTGAGAGACCCTTCAGTCCAACCAAAAAGCACTTGCACAACTGGCAGTTGTTAGCGTTATGCTAAGAATGCAAGTGAAAGTAAATGAGGGGCATGAATATTGCTTAGCAACAGAATTTTGGAATGCTTCATACCCCTCCTTGACGCCCACTAGCATTCTTAGTATGATGCTAACATGCTAACCCTTCGGCTTCCAACATCTCAAATACTGCAACCCTGGTGCAACTTCTTTTTGGATGTACAGACAGGACACCCAGTTTGTGGAAAGATCAAGACAGGCTTCTTAAAAATGTGAACTATCCCTTTAAGCCCAAAAGCTGGAAAGGGAAGTTGCAGTGATTAAAATATCTGTCCCAGTTGTATGGAATCATTGTAAGTTTGCAGAAGTGTAACTAAAGCTGTTGAGGGAATTAACTGTTGGAGTGCTGCCCAGACCTCAGTGGAGTTCATGTTTACAACCCGTTCAGTTACTTCTCTGGAATTGATTTCCTTACATAATGGAACCAATTGGATTCGCTCAAACCTCAATCCATCTTGTACCTAAGGCACGCCAAAGCAAATGCTCAAAGTAATTGAAAGGATTGTAGTTGATGATTGACCAAACCCCTTCTCCTAAACCACTTCTGCGTACACCGGCCTCTCAAGGAAATGGTTGTCGTCGTGACGTCATCTCTGAGGAATGAGTACAGGTAGCTGATAGACTTGCAGTTCCACATTAATATCTATTAACAGAAATTAAGGAGTCAATGATGTCAACTGGATCAAATATGGAGCTTGACATGGGCCTGTAAATCCAAGTGCAACCCCACACAAACCCCCCCACGAGTTCCTTCTATGAACTTGGTTCAATCTCATTTTGTTTACAATTATATTTGTCAACATACACCCAATCTGAACCCAAGGAGTTAAATCAACAAAATTATCTCTCAGTGCAGTATGATAACATATCACTTGAGATATCTGGTAATAAGCTTGGCAAGTCTGAATATAAGTTTGTCATCATAAGCGGTGAACGACACTCCTTCTCCACTGCTCCTAGTGTCACTCAAGGATGCAGTTGTATTCCACCTGATGTCATTTTTCCAGAATGACTGAAGAAAAACTTACATTTCCAAATTCAGCCTTCTGCTTTGTAACTGCATTTAAGGCCAAGACAAACTTCTGTCTCCATTTAATCAAATCACTTACTCCAATCTGGTGTTGACACAGTGCTTATTGATAAGGCATTTTATACAATCAGGATTAACACGCTCAACTCAAGAACTTGTCAGAGATGTTGGGGTGCAGAATAACTTGATTGTCTGCACCCACACATTTATATTTCAGTGCTCTGCAATGCGCAGCAGCAGTCAAGAAACGAACAGGTCTCAGCATTTAGCTTTAGTCAGGGTTTCACATTTCACACAGGGAATAAATGTTGTTCTTCAATCATCATTTACATAGTACACTGACTGACGTGAGTAATCTGTACATAATCTGTAAGAAATTCAATGGAGAGGTTTCCTACAATGACGCCTTTTCTATTGCGGTTTCACATGTCAATACAGTATTGAGTAGGAGCAGCCCATTTGCCATCTGTCGGCATTAGGAAAGGGCTTTGTAATTGTGGTATAAAATGGGCACTCATGGTCAGAATGTAACAGAACAGGTGTTGAAGAGTATGCAATAGATATTTCAACACCCTAAACATAATTTTGATTTAGCAATGAAGTGTTAGGTAATATCTGAGTGATAATAGCCTACAGTTTAGTTTCTCCTGACAACTGGAGATTTGGCAGATGTAACAACATTGCCATGGATGCCGCAATAAAGGTCTTACTTATTTAATTGTGGTCCTTGATATAAAAGTCAATGGTAAGATGGTGGCAACCTAGCCTTTAAGTGCAAATATGTCATAGTGGAAACTAGAATATACCCATCTCATTGCAAGGGCTGTTCTTGACTAAAGAAATTCTTATTCCTATGTTCTCTTATGTGCTAAATTCTTCAGCTAATACCGTAGTTATAGGATTTTGTCGACTAATCAATTAATTTAATCAACAAATCTGTAAAATGGTATTTTCCACATTGTTGTATCATTGTGATGCCAGAGGTGTCCTTAGAATTTTTCAGAAAATAACTCAGTGAACTCATTAAAAAAGCATAAAATCAGACTAAAAAAAATCGTCGTCAACTACTGTAAGACCCAAACGACCAGGTAGTCAACTATTTCACCTTCAGTAAAGAGATGATATCCACACACTTTGATCAATTCATAATAGTAATAATTTGCATAAATAAAAGACCTTACATTGATCAAAATGCAGTCTGAACTCCTCAGAAGGAATTGTATGTATAATACATATCACAGTATATACCTAGGTATGGTAAATCACATGTCAGATAATCCAGTTAATCATCATATTGGCCTACATGGTAATTGGAAGTGTGATATCAAACTGAAATTTAAATTTTCAATTAATGTTCTCAAACATTTCAGAAACCATTTTGGAGAAATTTTACTTGATGAATAATTTTGGCAATTTAGAGAACCAACGATACGATAACAATGACAGACGATAAATATCGACATATCACTCAGCCCTACTACTTTTTTTTAATTTATTTTTTACCTCCAGCGCCTTAGCAAAGTACAGCCAGGTGAGCAGTAGATTGAATGCAGCTTTTTGTTAAAACAGTGTTTTGTTCTGCTTTGTTTTTGTTTCCAGATTCAACCGCATTGCACACACCAGAGAGACCATGCATAAAGACGGAATCAACTCCCTCTCATACAAAGTAGTCAAGATAGAAAAGGATCAACTATTCACCAAAATCACAGCGGACGTGGGGAATCCTTGACCAAATGACTTAACAAACCAATTAACGAAAGAAAAGGAAAAAAAACATAAAATGGCTTGGAGAAGCAATTTGCTACTGTGGATACAATACAAAACCAAAATGTGCCTTGACACTTGAAATTATTATTATATTATTATTTAGTTTTTGGTCTCGTTTGGACCACAAATACTGGACTAATAAAGTCATCAGAGACGATCTTCGAGTTCCTTTTCTTTTCTTCCTCAGCCTTTGCACAACCGAGGATGAACTTAACTGGGATTTGTAGTTTTTTCTTTTTTTTTTCTTTTGCTGGAACCTGAAACTCATGGAGAGTTGTACTAGATTTAAATGTTGACACTGTGCGTGTCCTTTTGGGGGTGCTGCGCCCCCAAACTATTTCTCAGTCCATTGACGGCTGCTCTAGAGACATCCTGCGTGAGCCATTTTATCTTAACGGATGTTGTGAAATATCAAATCAATGTTCTTTCATATACAGGGACAATCAAGGAACAAAATCTGGTCTTTGATATATGTCTCTTTGTTCTGTTGTATTGTAATGGGTTGATTTTGGGAGGGTTGTGTCTTGTGATCTATGATGTTTTGAGGGAGGTGTGTGTGTGTGTGTGTGTGTGAGTGAGTGAGTGTGTTGTCAGACTTCTTTGTTTCTCTCTGCTAGCAAAGAGGGTTCCAGTGAGTCCAAAAATGAATGAAACCATAACAACCCAAATCACTCCAAATGTTCTATTTAATAACAATAGGCAGATATCTGAGCTGATTAGCTTGGATAACTATAATGGAGTAGGTCCTGATGTATGGGCCTTGAACCTGACCGTAAGGGTCTAGCATCCCAAAAATAAGAGCAAGAAACTGCTTGTCTGATAAACTAGGAGACTGGGATTGTGATTCCCAGATGTCCTTAAGAGTGCTTGAATTTCTATCACGTATCAAGTGTGGCAATCAATTAAGCAAACCCTAGTCACTCAGCCTCTTGCTTGCAGACCTGGGCAAATACCTGGAATATCCTTTTAAATAAAACCAAGGTAAATACTTGATTTACCTTAACTTACATGTGATGTAACCCCTTTAAAAATGACTTGTGTGTCTGGCGAGCTAAACTCACTTATGTGTTCATCCTTAGAATTTTGAGAGGTATATTCCAGACAGCGAAAAAGTCAGTGCAGTCAATTTCAAAACCATTTTGAAATGCTTGTCAGTCTGGGGATGATGACCTAAAGTTGGTATTTTGTTTTGCTAGTTATTTAATGCGCAGGCCAGTGCAGACTGATAATCAAAGGATGGCCAGTCTGGTCTTTTGCCTCACATACATCTTTATTTAAACCTGGTCAGTGTTAAAGGTCCTGTTAACTCTTGACTGTCCGGTACTTGCTCAGGTCTGCTTGCTGGCCTGTAGGAGGCTCAGGTGACTCTCTCCTTCCTTGCCTGTGAAGCAGCAGCTCTGTCCAGGTAGCCTGTAAGGAGACCTCTCCCTGGTGGTATGGAGGTGCCTGAATGTATTTACCTGGCAGTGGTGTGTGTGTGTGTGTGTGTATAAGAGAGAATGCGTGTTCACACGCAATTGGGTTGGTGATCTCGCTGGCCACACCTCTGGCTCCTGTCAGGTATGGGGAAATTGTTGTTTAAAAGAGAAGAAAAAAAGATAGCCGTGCTGATGGGAGCAGTCGACAGCAAGTTGATTGGCTCAGTTCAATTGCCATTTGAACAGGCATCCTGAAGAGGCATTTGGTTTGTTTGTTTTTCTGCTGCACTCTACCCCTGCCAAATTTGATGACGATTCCCTGCAAAGTCGCTGCCCCTTTCTTACAAATGTTTGATGAGAATTTCTTTCCCAGGCCTCTTGGTGAGAGCTAGAGTGTGGCCTTGCGAGATTAGTGTTTGGTTCAGTACACTCAGTTAATTCAGAAATTGAATTTTTTTTTCTTTTTTTTTCTTTTTTACTCAAATAATGAATAACTATTGTCATGGCAATGTTGTCACATCCAGCCTATTGAGAGACCATTGAGAATGAACATGCTAGGAAATAAACTGCAGTTCCTGTTTACCTTCTGAATTGATTGAATTAGAAGTAAATTGGCCCCAGCCCATGTGCACGAGAGGATGTGTGTTGGCGCATGCGTCGGGTCTCCGCGTGGTCGAAGTGAAATCCCCGTCATGCCGTGTTCTGTCGTGAATGCCTGGAGGTGATTCCAATTGTGTTTGTGGTCAGACTATGTCGGGGATCTCCCTGCCTCCTTCAGAGAGACTAATCCTCTTCTATTATGTTTGTATGTTTGAGAGAATATATTATATGCCTAGCCTTTAAACATGCCTTTACAATCCATATTCAAAGTGCTGGGAAGAGTTTAAGACACAATATATATATATATTTTTTAATAAATGTGTTTGGATGAAATCATTTGAATCAAATCAACAGAAATGGCTTTATGTAAATGAACTAAAGAAATGCATTCAAGTCCTCAGATGTCTGTGGCTAGTTGCATCTGTTCTGTGTCTGTTTAACTCGATGTTATCTGAAATAATTTTTTAACATGTTTTTTTTTTTTCTGCCTGCATTATATTTCTGTAGTTCTCGTTTTAGTGTGAATGAATGTTGGATAATGTGGCGTAACGTTGCACAAATATACAACTCAATCTTGTATGTGGGAGGGGAAAAAGCCATTGAGATTCATGACTCAATTTAACTGATCAACCTTACTAGCTAGAGGTGTTTTCTACTTCTCCAAAAATGTCAACCTTTTATTTTAACCAATGCATCAAAAGAACTGTAGATTCACTTCAGCACCACTTTGCCTTATCATAACAGAAGTACTTAATGGCAATAAAACCTTCCCTTAAGGATGGTGGTAAACTATTAAATCACATTTTACAAACGTTTGAGGGAGCGCTGGGCCAAATACCCCAGGTACAGTAGAACTATTTTCCAGAATTCTGAACTGCTAGTTGGCGGCTCACATTAGGTCCACATTGTACATTGACTGTTTCAAGTTCCCCAGCCAAGCCATATATACATTCACCAGGCTTATTATTTTTCCACCGAATACCAGAGAACGGTCAGGGCTCGTTCAGGTTTTCCCTCCAACAGTAAGCCCTGTGGGCTTCTTCAGGAAACCTGAGGCTGTGTTCCGATTCTTGAAGAAAATGGGACTGTAGTCCTATCGGCCAGTAGGGACCTGCACAGCACACAAAGCAAGGAAGCTAAAATATACATCAAGCCAGTGGAGGTTCTGAAGAGCTAATGTTGGTCCATGTAATGCAAAGTGATTCTTAACCACTAAGGGAGCAACTTTTGGTACTGGGAACACAGTAGTGTTTAGATACACAAGAACCTTTAGAGTAGAAGTAATTCACACATGTTCTTCTTGTGCCCCAGGACAGTTCAGTCAGTATTTGTGAACACGCACCACTCTCTCCTAAAGCTAGAAATCTGAGGGCGAACCCTCCAATCTTCATGTAAAATCTAGGGCTGCTCCACAAAAATATTAAGTTGAATTTTCACACCCAAATGAGGCTTATATTCTAGTATTGTTAACAGGTCTGATCCAGATTTAAAATTTAATTTGGGTGTTAAGAGCTCACACAAAGATTTTATGACCTCCCAGTCAGAGCCCCATTCATTGTGGATGGGCCCCAGATATGCCTGTTGACATCACAAGTGACGAGACGGTTCTCCCATTGGTTTCTAGCTTTAGGAGAACGTTGCATGTGCAAAAATATTGAATGAACTACTGGGGCACAGGGAAAACATGATGTGAATTCTTAAAATGGGCGACATTCCCCTTTTAAGGAGGCCAGGTATCCAGGTACAGCTGGACCTTTAGCCCACACTGCCACCCAGAGACACATACAGGGTATTTTCACAACTCAGTACTGTGACTCAGTCAGTGAGCAGCGTAGGCTTGACCTTCAAAGGGCCAGCAAACAAAACCTTGCAGGGTGTAACAGCTACAGTAGGGAACGGGGATAAGCCCTGGGGATTGGAACATAGTACAATTTTTGCCTGCCTTTGCCATTTGTTCTCTTGGCATCCTTCATTTTGTTTGTACGTAAGGTGCACGTCACAGGTGCTAACTTCTCATTAGGGGTCAGCCCTATGTCCTAATCCTTGAATGAGTAAATGAAGATGAGGTGTAAGTAATCAGCTCCGAGAGCAGCTCCTGGCCCATATATCAGTGTTTCAAATCATATTATTTGTAGTATTATCATGTTTTGCCATACAGTATGGCACAATGCCACAGCTCATTGGCCACAGTTGTAATTTAATGATAATCACCTGCTACTTGATTATAATCGCCTGTCTGCAGCCAAGATGTCTGCAATGAATGGAATAGAATATTGTAGAATTTTAGATAGTCCATGTATGTGCTATTTATATAAGCCACTGTAGCTTGGGGAAAAAATTGTCATCTTCCTTGCATAGTCCCCTTCACAGGTCCCTACTGGTTGGTTGGAATTTAGTCAAGGAAAGGAAGGCTTTGTAGACAATTGAAACGCACCCTAATGCTTGAGATGTGTCAGTATGGTATGTTGCAGATTGAAATGTGTAACATTGAACGAAATGGGAAAACGGGGAACGGAAGATTTTGTCTGTTCTATGTTGTACAGTGGTGGTCTCTTTTCTGTACTGAATAAAGTCGAGGAAAGGCCTCATCTTGTGCCTCTGCGCCATGTAATAACGGGAACAATTTGAAAACCTCAAATGTCAGAGCATTCACATCGTGTTTGTGTTCAGTGCCAGCTCAGTTACAGTGAAGGCATACTGGTGTTTTAAACTCAAAATAAAACTGTTCGCATGAAAAATACGTTAAGTTCAGACATCACAATTTCACTCCCATCATGGCACAATGATTAAACAATCACTGAACATGTGGAATTTTTCATTGCTGCCTTTTTGTCTGCACTATTTTATCAAGGGTGATAGTCCACACATTCACTCAAAGCGATGTTTGATTGTATGATATTTGCACAGGTATTAGAATGCTGAAGATAGTCCGAATTCTCCAATTAGTGAAAACTACCATCTTTATCAGGAAGTGTGGTGCTTTCATCTCTTGATATTCTGGTCACAGGATTTTTTTTAATTTTTAGAAGTTGCCCTAACTTTGTCCATATACCTTTAATAGTAGGGGCTGAGCTAAATATAACCTGGTTGAGGTTGGCCCATACGCTCAACTTTGCATCTACAGTACAGTACTAAATTGACTAGCAAATGGCGGCGGTATCGTAATTATCGGTATCGATAATTAAGGCAGTGATGTAGTGGTAGTTTAGGGGGTGGGTGTTCTACTGTGACCTCATCATCCTATATATATTTGAATGCCAAGTAGGCTGATGAGTATAGATGGTTTCAACTTGACGACATAAACATTCTAAATGGACCCAAGTTTATCTCCTGTTGCAGTGTTCGCTAATATGAATAGCTGACTAGAATTTTATAAGAAGCGTCAATGCCACCTCTTGCAATGCGTTTTGTCTTGTAGTGGTAACAGGGGAACCATTTTCGAACATTTCTATGACAACACTGACCCATCCTCTTATTCTTATTCTAGATAGCTGACAGGAAATTAACTTGAGTCCAAACTGTTCCCCAGCAACGCAATTCCACTGAAACTGTTTATAATGCCCATAAAAGGACATGTATTTACCTGCATACACCCTCTACAACGCCACTGCATTAAGGACTCCATTTGATTATTCTTTACCTGAAGATCATAGTAGGTTTAAGGCTAGAGGAAATATGTTTGCTTGTAAATGTATTGTGCCCTAACCGACAATGGCCTTTTGAGAAGAAAGCCAGCATATATTTAGAGTTTTACAATTGACATTAGCTGGCTAATCTGTGAGGCTTCATCTCTTTGCTCCCTTTAATTTTCTACTTCTGTTTTTAATTTTCTTTCTTTTCCTGTTTCTCTCTCGCTCTCGCTCTCGCTCTCGCTCTCGCTCTCTCACACTTTGTTGTATCAGAAATGGTGTGATTTTTATGTCTAAAAGCATGCATGTGGGAGTACTGTATGTCTGATTTGTTTTTGTCTTTGCCAAAGTGTTGTCATGATGAGACTGAATGATGAGGCCTCTGAGTAAATGTATCCGTTTAGGTAATAAATTCTTTGGTTAAAGTTTCCTTGTCTCCTTCCCAGATCATTGTGCTTTTTTATTTTCATTAATTTTTATTTATAGCTTTGCTTTCATGAGCTAGGCATGCTGCTTTTATCTGACTTGAATGGACGGACGGACCCACCCACCCTGCCATGGGAAGAAATTCACACCATCAGCAATACAGTCCATGGGCCAAACCAGATATCGCTACCACCCTAAGGTGGCAAAATCTTTGGGGTGCCAAATTGTTTGGGGTCCATATTAATAGATTGCTGTGTGATAACCTTTTAACAAAAGTAGTTTGCCTGTTTATTGCATCATATTTTTGGCATTATCCATATAGAATCAGCCGACATTACTGCCTTTTGGAGGCTGTAGTGGGATCAGTTTTAAAGCAGATAGAGGTATCACCTGAAACTAGAGATCTTAAGGAATCTGTAGATACCAGCCATTCCGTAGCTTCCCAGGAAAAGGATGGAAATATTCTCAAAGGTTTTGACTGCCAAAATTCAATATAGCCATCTACAACAGAGTCCCTTGACCTCTCACCTCAAAATATCTGAATGAAAGTGGGGTCATTGGAACCACACGAGTCTCACCTTTATAAACATATCAGATTTATGTTAGTTCCATGCAGTTAGACTCAAAACCATGCATTTTTGTAAAAAGATGTGATTCTTTTATGCATAAAAAAATTAAAAAAAATTAAATAAAAATGAAAATGTTACCTATTTGTGTTTATTGTGGTCCCTAAACAGATCAATTGAATATGTCTGTGAAGCTGAGACTCTTGTGGATCTAAAGAGCCCAATTGCATCCATATGGGATGATGTTAGCCATAGTCACCATTTCAATGTGGTGACACAATTTTGTTATTGTATAAAATCACCTGTTGTGCCCTCTAGTAGAATCACCTTGTGTAATTGGGCTCTTTGGATCCACAAGAGTCTCATCTTTACAGATATAAATGCAACTCAAATACTGTTGAGGGGCAGAAATGGGCAAAAATATAATAAAAAATCTAAATCACATATGTGTACAAACTGCACAGTTTTGACCATAAACTGCATGGGATTAACATAAAATCTGACATGTATGTAGAGGTGGGACTCTGTTGTTCTAATGAGCCCATTTTCATTCAAATGTCTTGAGGTGAGAGGTCAAGCGACCCCGTTTCAGATGGCCATACCAATTTCTCCATCTCAAAATGTTGTTTTACTTGAGAAAGTTTCCATCCCTTTCCCGGTAAGGTATGGAATGGCTGGTATGTACAGATTCTACATGATCTCTAGTTTCAGGTGATGCCTCTGTCTTCGTTCTAGCTTCACAGTAATGTCAGATGAACTGCCGGAAAGTCAGACGGCTTTATAGTGGGTTTATAGTGCTTTTATAGGGATAATGCTAAAGATTTTGCCACTTAGGGTGTTCGAGATATCTGGTCTCGTTCATAGACTATTATGGAAGGTGGGTATCTTCATGGGTTTAAATTATGACTAAGCTACCACTCAGCAATGGTTATCATATTAAAATATGATCTACAGACATGTACCTTTTCAAAATACTTCACTAGAGTTTGCCACCTTGGGTGGTACCAATTAGTCAAATTTCTGGTCTTGGCCCATGAACTAATAACTCAAATAAAACAAGGGGGGGATACTAAAAATAAGGACAATATTCCAGTATTGTCAAAACAAAAACAAAATAGCCATTATTTTTCAACAGAAGGCTTTACTTACTTTGCATTTGCATTATTCATCCAGCCAGCTTTACTCAAGCATTACAAGTCTATAACACAGAGTTTGGTCAGACTGCCTGCTCTTGTAGACTCTCCAGTGCCTGGTTAATGTTTAGCTTGTCGAGTGGTCTTCTATACTAGCAGGTGTGTCATGGGTGGGATGTGTACCCATGGGTTACCTGGCAATAGAGGAATTCTTACTAGAAGGCAGTGTTGCCTTGTGGATCTGCAACCAAAGACAAACCAGAAACTTCAATCTCTGGACAAACAAACTGACCCCTGCAGGAAAGCATGATGTATTCAAAGGGAGAAAAGGCTGCGTAGTTGAAGGTGAGAGGTCACACTACTACAGCTCAGTGTGGCAGCCATTCCAGGTTTGACATTAATGAAACCCGCCAGCCAAACACTGGCAAATTGTGGCTGGTAAGTCCTTCAATTATGCAAATCACTTTGGCAGGTAACCAACCTGTGCTCAATCATTCTATGTAATAACTGGTTGTTGTGAGAAATTATATTAGTCTATATTATAAATGATGTATCTGCTCGCCACTGTGGCCATTAGTCTTGTGCTTTGCCATCTAAGTGAGGTCATAGCTCAATATTTTATGTTTAATAGATGGCATTCTATTTTATTAGCAAAGGTGCTAAGAGAGCTAAAAACTTCAATAACATTCAACAGTGAGTTTCTCTTTCATGCCAGAAGTAATTTTTGAAGAGAGTATGTGTATTTCTTTCATATGGTGGACACCTTGTTTTCGAATGACATTCTTCAGATGTACCATCCGTCCACCAGGCACACGTTCTTTCTCACTGATGTGTGAACATCTGTAAAGCTTTTCCATGAAGTCTGTAAACCTTTAAAGGTACCTTTTTAACAGCTTTCCAAAGGGTGAGCTCATGTACCAATAATGTTCTTTTATAGTGGAACTGTCTTGTGTTTTTACAACACCGTGGCCAAATTAGATAATTTTGCATGCACATGCTAACATAATGGCCCTTGGCTTGTATTCATTAATTAATTAATTCATCAAGTGTTATCCTTCCATCATTTTTTATGATCCATTTAATACATTTAATTTCTTAGAATAGGAGTTAGAGATACATGCGACTGCCAATACCGATTCTTCTTGTATGCTTAACATATTACAGGTACTGATCCAATTCATTCATGTTTTTGTTTTTATAGCAGTGATATGGAGCCTTATGACGCAGGCTGGCGGTGGCAGAACCGTTCCATACTGTTTGACTCTATAAGATATGTGCCAAATCGATGGCACCAGAACATCCAGGCCCTATTGGCCTCAGAGAGGAGAAGGGGGGAACTGGAGTTCAGTCTGACCAAGGTTCAACAAGCGATGGAGGCACAGAAGCTCAGGCTGCACCAGAGAACACCCCTGGAGAACCTGTTGCCATTGCCTCAGGTTGGCCTTTACTGTATATTGACAGTAGTAAAACTGCTATCAATATCATTTAATGTATCAATTGATGCAGGGTTTCTTACTCATTTTCAACCCAAGACCCAAAAGTATGTGTAAATTAAGCTTATCTCTGTGAGAATGTTTTTGTACTCTCATTATGTGTGTACCACTAGATGAAGGTCTGTGACCTAATTTGGGTCCCGACCCACAGTTTAAGAAACACTGAATTAACAGTTTGGCTGTCAAAAGAATTGGTCCCAAAGAAATCTGTTACCTGACATGGCTTCAGATAAGCATTTTAATTATATTCACAATAATAAAGCAATTTAGTATATATGATGTGATATTTAGACTTGATCCTCAAAATCAATGGAAGTGAATGAGGAGCCTGACACCTGGGAGGACTGGTGGTGTTGACAGCAGACGACAGGGACAGCAGTGGTCACTAGCTTACTTGTAGATGACTTTAGATAGATGTATGACTGCTGAGTTCTAACGAAGAGGAATATCCCTTTAATTGACACATTTGTTTAAGGCCTGTGAACTTACAAATTCACTTTCCTCTTGTTCTTTCCATGTGTACAAGAATAACATAGAATAGAATGACTTTCCTTTTAATCAAAACGATTTAGTACAGAAATGTGTCTTTTCGCTCTCTTGGGGACCATTTCTAAATCTTCCAATACACTCTAGAATGGAAAAGAACAGAACAGAATTCATTACAATACTATACAATAGATGCCTGTAAGTTTGTTTTGTGTGTGGACCAAAGATGGTAACTGGTATTTGGGTCAACAATCACAGAAACTGCCTTTGAACCTGGGCCAAATCAGACCAAGGCTAACCCAGAGCTTCTCTCCAGGCAGAGGTGTCTTCACTCCATCATATCATCCATCTGAACTGATGACAAGGTACCGTAGCTCCACAGGTCATTTGCTCTGCAACAGGGCTGGTATCAATTTGGTTCAGGAGGTGGAAACACATGAAAAAAGTAAATATTAAAACATTGAAAAACGTGACTATTGAAAACACGAGAAGGCTGGCATATTCAATCTATTAAAGGGGTATTTCATCAAGTTTTAACCTGAATCCTATCGTTCTGTTGTGAGGACATGTGATAATCGGACATAAAACTTACCAACATATTCGGGGTCTCAAAAGCTCGACCATTTGTATTTGAATCTTATTTTTCTTCACTATAGGTACATTTCACAATGTGGGGCAAAGGTTTCTGCATTGGCCCTTCAATTAACCAAAAACAACAACTTGTTAGCATCGATAGCATTCCTCACTGAAACTAAAGTGTAGTACTAGCTGTACGCTATGGTTGTACGGTCTCAATGAGAGGTGGTGACAAGTCATTTAGCTGTTGTTTTAGCTTGCTGAGGGGTAAATGTAGAACCCAGTGTCACAAGCTACATGTCGTTTTAAAAATAACAGACACAAATTAAAAATGTCAACATATCCCTTTAATTTTCCTGCTGGTGTTTTCAGACTGGAAAGACTAAAGATGGAGACGGAGATAATGAGTTCCAAACTGGACCAGTTAATCCTGGACAGAGGACTGTCTTCCAGCAGAGATGGACATGTACTTCAACAGGATAGCCTGACTCCTGTAGGCCCACCATAAACATAATAATAATACCATGACCTGTGTGAATATCCTCAATTCGGACTGACTAGGGTGTGACTGTCTTTTATTTTCATAATTGGACACCTAATTACTGCTCTAAAGTGATACATGGCTAGTAGGGTTTGAGGATTCCATTTCAGCCACAGTCTACACTGGACAGCATCCAGCAAATCAGAATCAAGTATTCACCCTGGCCACGGTACAAATAGATATAATCAATTATTATCATTTCTTATGCAGTGCCACTGAGGTTTCACAAGTACTATTTTGTTGCTCAGAAAGCAGTTTTTCTGCTACTTTGAACCTTTGTTTTAACCTCTGTCAATCAGGAAAAATGCCTCTTCACTGTTTGCCCACACTGTCAGAGCAATACCCAAAAGACAACGTCCCAGATTATTGATCTGGCAGTAGACAACAGCCAACTTCTCAGAGTGAGTATAAAGTCCATAAAGAGACCCCACGTGAATGCTCGGCACCCAGACCCCAAAGTTGTGAAAGTCTTCATTTGAAGGACATCTCTCATTTTCTGAATGAAAGGAGAACGCCACCCAACTGTCAGAATTCTCATCATGTTCTTCCTGTGCCCCAGGACAGTTCAGCCAATATTTGTTAATGTGCACCACTCTCCCCTAAAGCTAGAAATCTGAGAGGGAACCCTTGAATGTGTGAAGCACCTGGATAAAAAAAAAATCTGGCGCTGTTCCATAGACAATGAATGGGGCACTGACTTAGTGGAGCAATAAAATCTGAAGTTGAGTTCTCCAACCCAAATGAGGCTTATATTCTAGTATTGCAAACAGAGAGCTCACACAAACGTTTTATGGGCCCACAAATTCAGTGCTCCATTCATTGTCTATGGAGCTGCCCCAGATTTTACATACAGCTGAAATCACAAAATCACGGGTTCTCTCTCCGATTTGTAGCTTCAGCAGAGAGCAGAGCATGTTCACAAATATTGACTGAACTGTCCTGGGGCACAGGAAGAACATATGTGAATTCTTAAACTCAGTGGCATTCCCCTTGAAGCCATAGTCATGGCTGACATCCAACAAAGGTTGTATTTAAACTTCCTGCTCAAACTGGATTTTTTTCCCCCCTACCTATATGACCCGAAACCTGTTTTTTTCCCCTTCTTTTCAGGAGCGAGACAACCTTGAGCGTCTGGTGGGAGAGGTCTTGGCCCAGCAGGGGTTGGCAGAGCAGGGGAGGGAGGCTGTGGAGGCCCAGACCTCAGCTCTCCACTCCCAGCTGTACCAGGAGCGCTCCCGCCTACAAGAGAGACACAGAGAGATACTGGCCACCCGGACAGAGCTACAAGACAGCAAGCAGGTTGGATATACTTTATTGATGTCCAGGGAGGAATTTGTTTGTTTTACAGCAGCATTCAAACATTAGCAAGGACACAAAGTGTCAGTGCCATCAGCCGCCACTAGGGGCAGAGTGGCTAGCCGTGAGTGGCTGACCGACTGACCGACTGTGGGGCGGCAGTGCGAGGTGCGGAGGTAGAGTGGTCGTCTGGTAATCTGATGGTTCCCGGTTCGATCCCGGCTCCTCCCGACTTCATGTCGAAGTGTCCTTCAGCAAGACACTGAAACTCAACCGCTCCCGATGAGTTGTAAAGCGTTTTGAGTGATCGGAACACTAGAAAAAGGGCTATATAAAGTGCAGTCCATTTACTGACTGACTGACCCATGTGACACATGACTGCACCCATCTTTTATATTCGGTGGACCTTTAGTAGCACAATGATTAAGAACCATGATTAAATCAGTTGAAAATGTGGATATCCAATTATAAACTATATGGCTCTTATCACTTCTTATTGTGGATTTGCAGACAATGATCAAAGGACACTTTCCAGGCTCTGTGAGGCCATGTACTGTAAGCCAGGTAGTGTAATTATCAAACACTACCACTACAGATATAGTAAACACATCAGAGCCCCCTATAGAAAAATTAACAGTGCAAAATGAAACCGTGATGCCTCAATTATTTCAAAACATCTCAGTGTGTCTCTCTTTTCCATTGCCCTGGTGCTATATAGATGAATAGCCTTGTTCCTATTCCAATAGATATTTTCCATACATTTTTTTTTCTTCTTCTAGGGAATGTTGGCAGTCAACTCCCCAAGTATTTTCTTTATTATGACAATTGGGAGGGAGACAGAGTAGTGGAGACACAGGAAAAAGGATTCCGGTAGGACTCAATCCCAGGCCAGCAGGGGCACACGTGGTTCCAGAGGTGGGGGTTGTTTATCAATCTTCTCTAAGTAGGTGGGCTAATCTGGGATTGCTATTCAGGTCTCAGTGACCTGAACTAATTATTAAACCAGAGAATGGGTTCTGTGACAGTGCACACAACAAGGGGCCTCATTGATAAACTACTGTTCCACAAATGACAAAAACACAAAATATGCCCACTGTTTCCAGAGACTCATTATCATCTCATTTTAAGAGGAAATGAGTTTGATCATGTATATTAAAAAAGCTCTCTATACCATTTTTTCCCTTCTTTTTTCTTTTTTCTTTTTGTATTTTGCTTGATAAATGAGACCCAAGGTGAATCTGACAACATGCTGGTTCCCAGGAGTATATGTAACCCTGCGCTATGCTAGCTACATACTACGCTATGCTAGCTACATATCACAGCCATATCATAGGTACATATAACATACATCCTGACGGTATGTCATGTCATTTCATTTTACTCACTCAGATGTCTATATTAGGCTACCTAAACATAAAACGCGGGCCACTTATTTGTCAAACACTCACCAAAACATCAACGGAGAGTCTGTCTGCTTTCTGGAGGCCTCCAGAAAGCAGACAGACTCTCCACTGAAGTTTTGACAAAGTGGACCATTTCAACAACTTCGGCCATTTCAACAAATAAGTCGCCGGCATTTTATGTTTAGCATTACATTACATATACACCTGAGGACCAGCAACAGAATAACCTAAATGAACTCTGCTTTAGGGTAAATTGTCCTTTAAAGCTACAATGTTTAAAAGAAATATTTTGAATTTTGCTCCAAAATATATCTTAAACACACTGAACACACTGTGAGTGAGTCCATTGACCAGTGTGGCAGCAGTGCAGACCCAGAGATATTGCATTCATTTCACTGTAAGGCTCCTCCTTCTGACCAATCAGAGAAGCTCAAAGGGATTATGTTCAAGAAGAACGTCATTTAATGTTTTATTTAGTCTATATGGTCCGCACTTTGTCTGGCCGGCAAAGTTTAATTATGTTCCTATTGAGCGTAATTTGTTAAGTGGTTGAGTCTGCTTGATCCTCATTCCAAACGATCGAAAATCGTACACATAGCAGCTTTGAAATCCATGTTTTCATAACACCTCTGTGTGTCTCTTTCCCATTGACCAACACTATGCAGATGAATGAGTCCTTGTTAAGGGAAGTAGCTTCCCTCAGACAGAAGCTGGGCGCTGCGGAGGAGAGGTCTGTGGTGGCAGAGGGCGATGGATGCCTCCTCAAGGCCCGCCTGGGAGCACTGGAGGCTGAGAGGGAGGAGCTGCTAAAACAAGGATACCAGCTAGCCACAGAAAGACACCTAGCTCTCCCCTCTTGAGATGGGGTAAGATCAGGGATATAGTGGAGGGTAAACCCACCTACACCCAGTTTAAAATAAAGTTAACTGACTTGTTTAAACTGATGTAAATCTTTATATGTTTTTATAATCTTTATATAGTATTACTTTAAGTGCCTAGTATCAGGCTGATGTAAGTTACATGAAAATATTTTGGTTTTGAAGAAATAATAAAAGTTTTGGAGAAAAAAAGGTTTTGCTGTTGTTGTTGTTTATATTGGTGTTTGTTTATCTGTTCATTATGTTTAAACCAGGTGGAGTTCACAGTTTACCCACCTTTTATC
>OMKL01086435.1:0-18038 GCA_900302295.1 Parasudis fraserbrunneri | reverse complement strand
GGGGGGGGGGGGGACACACGAATGCCCACCATTTTGAGAAATGAATTTATCGAAGTCACTGTCTTTTTTCCCCATTAGTAAGTGTTTAGTTCAGCGTTTTAAATAATTGCGTTACCAGGAATGATATTTAAAATACATTTGGGAGTCAATGAGGCGGGAAAGTGCCTACATGTTTTGCTGATGACACCCGGTCCATTTGGAAGACATCAAAGTGGAGAGGAGGTAGCCCAGATGCATATTATAAACTCATTATGTTTATCACTTAAAAGGATGTACTCCAGCAGCAAAAACAATATTCCTAGTCTCTCTCTGGTAATGTGTGTTTGCAAAGTTGAAACTCTTACACGCCTTCAGTTTAATGTGGCATCTATTACCAAACTGTAATATAAAATAAATGTCCTCGATTTCCATACCAGAATAGTCGTTAAGGTATGGATGAGATGCAACTGTGAGTTTGTGTTTTCAAATGGAAAAAGAGCGAAAGGCACTCTAAAATATCATGAATTCATCCACAGGTATAGCGCAGTTCAGCTGCCTCTGTACCTCTTAGAATTTGCAAACACCGTGCTTGTAATGTATCAAGATCACTTCACCCAGAGGAAGATAAACGACTAAATAAAAGACGAGAAAAGTCTGTAGAATCAGTACATCCAATTCAACATGTTATAATTTTTCATAATATCATAACTTGTGCTTTGTTTATTTGAGTTCCCTTTAGCGGATGGTGTAGCCAGCAGCTAATCTTCATGTATTCCATACAAAACATAAGAGGACATTAACACCAACAGTATATTGAAAATAAACACAATTTAACTACACATTATAAACACAAAATACAGTAAATAAAATATCTGTAATTTCCCCTAAACCTATACTGTAGGATTCAACAGTCCTTAATAAGTTGTGCCCATACAAAGCCAGATTGATATCTAGTTATTTAAAGAATGGTTTGCTGTTGGGTGGGGTTTATACTAGTCCTAGTAAATGGTGGTCCATCCGTCAGAAAAATATGTTTGTCAGATGCCCAGTGAGTAGACTTACGAGGCTTAATTGCAAACCCGTCCTTCCACCATCGTAACACTACACGTGGGGCAGAGTGACACAGCGGTGGCTCGTCATTCAGCCTAATGTTCTTAATGCAGGGAGCATTGTGGATGCAGAAAACCCATTAAGGCTCAGGCAAAAATACTGAACAAAAAGAGATGTTTTATACACACACAATACTACTCATGAGAGTTACAGGGATTTCAAAACAACAAGTTCTTGGTTGGTTTTAGAATTAATAATATGACCAAAAACTGTATCCGTTAATAATTTGTAACTTTGATATTCATCAGTTTTGCTTTTTGTGTAGTTGTTTAGCTGTAGATCCTCCTGACCCTGGCAAAGGTCCACTTATCCACTGTGATCCAGTGAGATGTCTTGACCTTCACGTGAGTTATTCCTGTCTCACACATAGTTGCTTTTGCAATAGGATAGGTGGAGACAACATGCATAAATCTGGATTATGCTTTTCATTTTTTTTTTTTTTTTATAGATGTATAATAAAATATTGGCCACATACAATATGTAACAATTATTTATTGGTGTATGAATGATACTGTTCACCTTATTGAGGCTATTAATGCAATACTCTGTTACATTGGAAAGTGTATTGGGTTCATTCAAACTATTTCAGGCTTTGAGAGTGACAATGGCAGCATGTGAGTAACCTGGCTGTAGGGGAACAGGGGCAGCCTGAGTGGCCATATGAGAGACATAAAAATAGCTTCTACCGTCACGCTGCAGGGAGGGTCTCATATTGGATATCAAAACAACACGGAGCAGCCGGCAGGCAGATTGTGGACATTAACTAGAGAGAGTGCAACAGAGACAGACAGACCTAAGACCATCTCATTCAGTTATACCCATGCACATTTTCCGCCTCCATTCTCCTAAGTGAGAAGCACGTCGTTCAGAATGTCGCGTGGCAGTTTCGTCTTCTCGGCCACGGCCCTACGCTCCCTCCAGCTTGACGAGAACATGCTGGAGAGGCACAAGTACAGGAAACAGCTTGCCTCCCATCAGCTCAATGGCTATCTGCTGAAGAAGGAGGCCAGGGACCGGGGGCCACTAAGGTCCAGCTCTGCCCTACCGCCAGCGATCTGCCATGATCTGGTCATCCAGAATGCTCTCTATACAGGAGACCTGGAGGCTGTGAAGAGACTCTTCCCCAAGGGATCCACGGCCAACATCATCATTGAGCCACAGGGAGGGGACATGCGCTGGGTTCCCAGAGGGGAAGGTAAGAGACAACACTAATGACTCTCATCAGGAGTGAGACTGGTGGCAATGCTGAAGAGTTGGCAAAGTTTGATTTCACTATTTTCCCTAGATATTGCCATAGTGAATGAGAGGATTATTAATGGCAATAAGTTCTTGTCACTTTCAATAATATCATCAAACAACAGTGAAAGGGGTTGCCCTACACTCGTAAAACACGTGTTGAAATAACAGGTTCTTTTGTCCTTCATTAAACACATACAGATGTGTTACAAAATGACACAACCTGACAACCTGTATGTGTTTAGTTAGGAACAACACGTCCTGTGTTATGTCAACACGTTGGTTTTAAGAGTGTATATTTGGAAAAGTAATAAAATGTAGAATTTCTATGGATGTTGTATTGTGCTGTGTAATCACAAGTACAACTACAGCAGTATCTCACTATGGCTTATAGGCATTATTTATAGAAACAGCTAAGTGTCACCAAATGATCCAATACAGGTCAATTTGTTAGTCATCTGCATGGTAGTCAGCACAGGGTTCATTATCTGTTGACTGCAACTGTGAAAAGCAAAGTGACAGCAAGCAGGTTACATGTGACACACCAGTCATTTGCTCTTGCAACACTGCACTGGCACATGTCTCTAGGCCAACTAAAATATCACATAACCCCTCCCCGAAATAGACCTGACTGGACAAACGGGCTACATAAGTCCTCAATTCCCTCAGAGGAAACCATACCGCCAAAGCAACTGAAAACGAACCATTTAGCAACCGTTTCCATTGCCACCTTGGAGCCATTTCAACTTGTGCATCATGCTGACATTGAAAAAACCAAAGAAAGCCTACCGTAGTGATGTGATCGCCACTGCCCGGGCCACGGGCTGTAGCCTTCAGTTCTGGAACTCTCTCCTTGTGGGGGATTCCCTGACTCTTATTAGCATTATGGATGATGATGAGTATGTCCACCTTATTGATGCTATATATGACACCAGCGACATAGAAGAATGGAAGAGCTTCAGGTTCAACTACAGAGGACTGAGTAGGTCTTCCAGTGCTTTGGTTTTAGATCAAGTTTGCCACAGGTTTGCAAAGACATTGTGCACCTGTTTGTTTTGATGCATGGTGCTTATTGGCAATGTGTTTTGCTTTATGGTGCCCTAAAGATTTATCAATTTGCCTTGGAATATTCTTGAATAAACCACAATGTATGTTCTTGATAAACCACAACGCATTGTGTATTTCCCTACTCTGCTAAATGTCTACTCATCTACAGTGGTCATGTTTATACCCACTGTGTGTCTGCCACCAACCTGCCTGAGAAATGAGCTCAAAATTGACTGACCTTTTCTACCCCCCTTGCTTGTAGGGCTGTGGTCATTGACCTATGAGCAGGAGCTGACCACACCGCTTCACATCACAGCTAGCCGAGGCTTTGCAGACTGCCTGAGGCTCCTGTTGCAGCGTGGGGCCAATGTAGACCTGGCACCTGGTGGCACCACTGCCCTCCATGAAGCCTGTGAGAGCTGTCAGCCTGAGTGTACAAAGCTGCTGCTGACCCATGGTGCCAACGCCAATGCGGTCACTGAAGACGGGCTGATGCCTTTGCATGTGTGTACCAGCCCTGAATCCCTTGAGTGAGTATAGCTAAACTCAAGCTGTCCAGCGAACATGAGAGAAAGAGGTCCATTGTGCAGAGTGATGCCTTGTTATTTATCAATGTCCAAATATATGTGGGTATCCTCTTCCAAGCAGTGGGAAGAATAAGGGCTTCCACAAAGGGCCATACTAGTAACAAAAAAAGTAGGTGGAAGCAACTTGAATGCAAAGGTGAAGATTTACAAACTAACGCCCATTAAAAGCTAAAAACTTTTTTTTTTATTACCACAGTTAAGGGTTTTACTCCATGCAGCAAGACACAATAAGGCAAGCTTAAAGCTCTTCCTCAGACAACATCACTGTATGTGGGAACATGCCATTTTTACACATTGAGGTTCTATAATTCAATCTACAGGTGTGCCAAATACCTCCTTCAGTATGGCGCTGCAATTAATGGGCGAAGCCTAGAAGAGAACGACACTCCTTTACATGTAGCAGCAAGGAATGGCCTCCCAGAGCTCACTGAGCTCTACCTGCGCTATGGGGCCGCGGTGGACAAACAGAACAGCGACGGCCTCACACCCCTCAATGCAGCTTGCACCCACCCCCAGGAATTGGAGGATTTAAAGCGCTACTTCAAGGTGTGCCAGGCGCTGCTGGCTGCTGGCGCTGATGTTCTTACAGTGGACCAGGACAAACACACCCCACTACACATGGCCTGTAAGAATGCAAACGCTGATGTGGTGAACCTGCTGCTGGCCAACGGTGCCCTTGTCAATGATATGGACTACGGCGGTGAAGCCCCCATGCATAATATCCTGAAGGTGGTGTGCTACAAGATTTCCTTTGAGCCTGAGAGGGTGGTCCGTTCTCTACTCAACTATGGCTCCATTCGGGTGTGGCCTGGAGCCCTGCCCAAGGTAGGACCCCAAGACTAAGAAAGCTATTACTGCTCCATTAAGAATACTACATGTTTGAAGGAGAACTCTAGCATGGGTGAATGTTAAGCCCGTTTTCCAGCGTTTCCTTTACCCATTATGAAATTCATATGCGGCATTATCACAGATACACTTATGTGATTTATTTCCCTACCTTCTAGATGCTATACACAAAATCTTCACATGGCCTTGCCCTATAAAGCATTAAAAATCCCGTGTTTTGTTCCAAATTTGTCCAGTAAGGACCTTCTGAAAGTGCACATTGTTTAGAAAAGGCTCCACTCTCATTCACAAAACAGTGGCATTTTAATAGTTCATACGGCAAAGCCATGCAAAGATTTTGGTGACACACAAATCTCCTCCATGGATTTCTTTACTACACTAAGTTTGGAATCTCTGACTGTGTCTGAAAAGTCATCAGTACCTACACAATCAGACAGAAGCTATTAACCCTACTACCCAAAATCTGTGCTTTTAGAACCTACTGATCAGTGGGTAAAAAATCATCTCCAACTGTGCAGTAGCAGAGTTCCATTTTTGTCAAGCCCCATGTCATGGGGAAAAATCACATTGCATATTATTAGCATCAACAGTAGCTATATGCAGCATCTAACTTGGTTGGGTGTTGCATCATTTGTGATGACCAGACAAAAGTAAACAGTTAATCTACTTACATTTGAAAGGCGCATTGTCTGCATGGGGGTTTAAATTGACCGCTTCCATGATTGTTTTGGTTGTAGAATATGTCTGTGAAGTTGTACGTTTTTATTGTAATCCTGCACTGCATTTTGGGAGTAAAGTATAAATCCACTCCCTGAAAGTAACCATGCTAAGCATACTCAATAAAACCCAGACGACCATAGACATCCAGTCATTACTACTACTACTAAAGGGGTACTCAAAAATGCCTACTCAACCATCATAAAGTTAAAACCACTGAACCTCTATACTGAAAAGACCATACTCTGGGGGTTTTCAGACACAGCACCTGAAATTTGATTTTGACCTTTTGTAAAGATGACTGGAAATTTTGCTTAACATTCACCTGCATCAGAGTTTTTCTTTTAAGGCACAATGAGTAGCATTTTCCTAAAAAAAAAAAAAAAAGGATAGTCTCATACAAAAATAATCCCTCTCAATCATCACTTATGACCCACTAGAAGTGTGCGGCAGTGTCTCTATCTGCAGAGACCCTTCCCTCTGCCTGTATTTTCTTATTTTGCTGTGTTCGGGACATTTCTGGGCATCAACCTTTGGGCAGTGGGTGTGTAGTCAATGTGTTTTGACTTCCGCATATGGGTGGTCCCTGACTGCTTGAAAAAACATGTTCATTGAAATATGTTTCTGACAACATTCTAGGCGAGAGATAGGATATGCAGTTGCTGGATCTTAATTCATATATGATATGCAATGCCTAGTTTGACAGTTTGATCTGAATTCTTGGTGGGGATGCAAAATATTGCATTACACCGGAGTTCCTTGGGAAGCAGTAAAACTTGGCAGCTTGTTCGTAAGTAAACTTTCTCTTTTTCCACCTAAACAGTTTCCTAAAATATGTTTCTGATGACATTTTAGGTGAGAAATAGGATATGCAAATGCTGGATCGCCTAATTTGACAGTTTGATCTGAATTTCATGAGCCAGGCACGCCGCAGTGCCAACTTTAGAATGTTGTGTTTACTACAACAACAAATGCTAACATTACTCATTGTGCCTTTAAGAACCAATCCGTCATTGCAGTACAGTCCACCCCTGTCATCCTGAAATGTACAGACCTGGGGAGTCACGTGATAGAAGACCCGCCTGATGCCCAGCAAATACTTTCCTATGGTCTTTTACCATAGGGGTTTCTCAAGGTAGAGGGTTTATATGGTTCCACTTATTCAATCGGTCTGACATTTGACAGGAGCAGAGTTGAGCATAGTTAAATGAGATCTGTGTTTTTACATTTGAGAAAAACAAGAAAAAAGCTATGGGTACAAGACTGTGTACCTAATGCAATTGAATCTTAACTCATTTCCATGGTAACTACTACAGTACCCATAATGCCACACCATTTGAAGACCAGTCGAACGCTGCGAATGCTGCAGAGCTGAGAGGATGACGTTACGAAACCAAACGGACAGAATACACTATTGGAATTATACACTCATGATTCCATGACTTGTTTGTTTTTAAACACCATAGTTTTCATGTTTTCTAAATTTTATTGATAGCTTCAGTGAAAACAAAGATGGCGGTGAATGCCGCGATAACCAACGTGAATGACAAGGGATACAAACCTCGAAGTAGTTCGCTCTTGTGATTGATCGAAGATTGGTGAGGCATTATGGGTACTGTAGTAGTTACCATGGAAACAAGTAAAGATTACGATATAAAACACATTTTCTCAAAGATTATATTCAAACATTTACCTTTATTTTATCATAGGTTATAGTAGAGTATTATGACTTTTGAGGCTGTGAAATGTTTGTTGTTAGGCATGATGCGGAGTGCCTAAAACCCCCTTAACGTTAGCTGTTCTAAAATCACTGTAAACCACGGCCTAGCGTGGCTTATTGCTTTTATGAAATGGTTACTACATATACCTGGCATGGTTACATAAAATAAATGCACAGCAACAAAGAAATTCAATAATTTATTGATAACAAATAATCATTCTTCTGCCAAGCAATGTAGTTCTTCATCAGCTAGAAGGCTAATGTTATGCTAGCAGGCATTACGGTCACCAGCGTTGCATAAGGTTTGCACACAGTGAATATGATCGAACAGTATGTTTAACACAAAGCTTAGGTAGCCATCTGGATAGCTACCTAAGCTTTGTGTTAAACATATGGTTAGATCATTCACTGTTTAAAAATCGACTGTAATGCCTGCTAGTGCATTAATTTAGAACGTGATCAAGTAGTTGTCACAGGTGTGTGTTTATCGTGTATTTTACAATGGCTTCGAATGCAGCTCAGCCAATCATAATCAAGGACCAGAGCTATCTATTTTATAAAATGTCTATAAGCATTGGAGTATAACGGACCTGTATTTTGAGTTGTGATGGGTTAAGAAAGATCTAAAGAGCATATTTTCCATCTACCAGTCAAACTCTTCAATAATATGTGAATATACCCAAAATTTAGATTAGTCAAAAATACATTCTGGATACAATGTCCCCTTCCTTTTTTATTTTGTTTTATTTCATTAATATTTTTTCATCACAGTTGTTTTGTGTTTTTGTTTTTATGTTGTCCTTAAAAGAAAACAGAGAACTTGCCACTTTGAATGTGAACCATTTCCCTGCTTTATATATTATATATAATATAATATATAATATATATAATATATATTACAAAAAAAATAAATAGATAAATGAATATATTATGGATTGTAGCTTTAACCGAGACATACAATCTATTGCAAACACCATCCATACTGGATTGAGTGATTTCAGATTTGAGATACAGCAAATATACAATAAAACAATGATTAATTAAGCTGGTTCATTTTATGTGTATTGCAACCACTGAGAGTATTATCATCTTGAATAAGACTCTAGAGACATGAAAAAATACTGAATATTGGAATATTAAAGAATTCCCAACTTCACTTAGTTAAATCATTTCCATTTCATGACACAACATGACGTGTTCCACTCACTGTGGGAAACAGACTACAACTATCGCTGAACCCACGTGCTCTAGACAAAATGCATGGCTCCTAATTAGGCAAGTGTTAATAGGAGATTAATTAGCACTAATTGCATAATTTCCAGTGAAACCCCCAGAGGGAGGACCAATCTGTTCATTTCACAAGTGTTTAATTACTTTATTTCTTTGATTCTATGGAATCACAAGCTCAATCACAAACTTCAGTGTTAAAAAAGTATGTAGCCCATAACTTTGCTCTTTGCACTGGCATATCCTTCAGGTTTTAAAACACTGCTGTGGCTCCCCACGCACCATTGAGGCTCTTCTGAATGCCTACAGCCGACTCAAGATCACAGATGCCTGGGTCGAGGCAGTCTCCCCAGAGGTTTTTAAGGCAAGTTCTTAAAGTAGTTAATTATAGGGCATGGCATAATGTTGATAACATTAGTTCTGTGTATGTGAATATCAGTTGATGATCCACAATATTTCCTAAACACATGATAATTCAATTCATTAAATCTTTTCATGTGTATGATCTCATAGGTGAGATTAGAATTTTGAAATTTGGAATTCTAAAATAGAATTCTGAGAAAACATGAAAAAAACCACATGCAACTGCTGTAAAACTGATGCGTCACAAACTGAGCCCAAGTTTATCAATATCCTAAAGTGAATTCTCTGTGTGTGTTTCTGCCCAAACAGGAGCATCAGGAGTTCTATGAGTCTGTGTTCTCCCTGGCCCAGACACCTCGCTCCCTGCAGCATTTGGCACGATACAG
Organism: Parasudis fraserbrunneri; assembly: GCA_900302295.1. Lineage (NCBI taxonomy): Eukaryota > Metazoa > Chordata > Actinopteri > Aulopiformes > Chlorophthalmidae > Parasudis > Parasudis fraserbrunneri. Next base: position 8,820 of record OMKL01086435.1, on the reverse strand, counting down.
AATCAGAACCTTCCTTGAGGGCCGCGTGCACAGGGTGGTTCCAGAACTCAACCTGCCCACCTTCCTCAAGAATTACCTGCTCCTAGACTTCAGAGGCTATATCCACTGAAAAAGCTCTAGGCCTATGTATTTTGTATCATGCTTTCTGTTACATGTGCCATCAAGAAAACTGGGAGGCATCGCTTTGTTTTTGAGTAGCACAGATATGCTAGGTTACCAAAGCACTACTATCAGCTAAAACCTTGTCACTCATATGTTTTAGATTTGCATATTTTTTTCATATTTTTTTTTAAGAGTTTTGTGACCCTGAAACGTATAAAAGCTATTCAAAGCACATTATATCGTTTCAAAAATGATACATGGTGATAATTTTAAATACCAGGCTGTTTTTCTTTATTCCTGAAAAAGTGATGAGGTTTTCATCCAACAGCCAATGAAGACTTTAACTGTACCACTGTGGACTACACATACAGGCTGGCTATGTGGCCCCTTTCTCCTGTGCTGCCAGAGTGCTAAAACATGAAGATATGTGGCCCCAGGTGAAGACTCCTGAGGGTTGCTGAATGTTAATAAGAATAAGCTGTTATCATAATATAAGAATGTTATCACATCAGGCACTAGCACACCACACTATATCAGTGCACTGAATAAAAATATGTAGCAGACACAAGGTTTCTTCCTTGTTGAACAAACAGCTGGATTTAATTTATTACCTTTATCTGTTAAGCATTCAACTACTAAACCAAGATATTTAAACTGTTTACACCACAAGGGGGTGCTGTAGACTTGAGGTGAAAAAGTAATGGTATCTGTATGTGCTTTCTGTAGCATTTTTTTTTCCATTGCTGAATTTGAAATGTGGAATGATAAAGAATAGGGGGCTGCAAATAGCTTTTATTTTTTTGTAATAGGTCTACCTATTTTCAAGGTAGTTTGATGATCGGTAATGATGAATAATGAATAATGCACATGATAATAGTCCATGTTGAAGAGAAGATCAGTAACAAACAGTAGCACGTAATAATGTTCGTGTTGTCATCATGATCATCATCTTTGTTGTTTTTGTTATATAATTTACCGTATATTAAAGTGGTGATTTTGTTAGTAAATAAAATATTTTAAGATGGCCAAATAGCCATTGCACAGTGTTCAAATGTTTATTTTCATCATATACCAAATGTTATAATACATTTCTACACATGTCTGCTTATAGTTATGAGCATTATAAATCTTCTCTATATAGCTTTGTTATTGGGGGAATACGTTGCATTTTGAGGGCAGAAAATATATTTTAAACCGGCCACAACAAACGATAATTAGACTATTAACATTAATTATTTAATAGGGAAAGTCGACACCTTTTGAGTAGGCAAATCATGAATTCAAAATTTTGAAAAATCCAAATTGCAGAGAAATATGCAACTGCATTTAACATAGGGTACTTGTTTTGACCATTAGGCTATTTCATTATTTTAGCATATCCTTTATTGTAGTGATTTGGTTCAGAAAGTGCACAAGCTTTTTAAAACCGACGAATTAAATGCTGATCGCCATGAGAAATAAGCCTGTTACAAACGGGGCTGTCACATTGAGACGATGCTGACATGGATGTCAGCCGACCTACCACATGCGGTCCTTGACACCAGCCTTTAGATGGCAAAAATGTATAACACTCAATTTAGGACAACAACCATTGCATGACGAATCAACAGAGAAGGGGCAACAGCAATGGACACAGCAATAACACACACCTAGCCAAATAGTATGATATTAATAATTAGAATATTATTTTAGAATTAGTATCATATAATTCTAAATATTAATTTAATATTTAACGAATAGGCTAATAAAATAATAATCAAACGAAGACAAATCAATCAAAATTAATCCATCCAGCAGCCTATACCCCCATATGAAATTCCATTTAGGCTACAAAAAAAGGCGACTCAAATTTCTGTCACAAAAGTTTTAACTAGCCGACACCTGCTATGTTAAAAGAGATACATGAACTGTTATAGTGGTTGACTGAGCTGTATCAGTAGATGTGGACCCAAAGGGTGAACAGCACGGGAGAGGAGAGCTATTTGATTTCAATAGATCAAAGAGAGGAGCTGCTGAAGTCATTTGCAATTCTAAGAATTATCATGGCCTGGCCCTCCTTTGCTAATCAGAGGCGGTGCTGATATGTTTATGTCTTCATGCAATCAGAAGGCCAGTTGAGTGCCCGCGCGCCCAGGACTCAATAGAGGCTAATCACCATCAGTTCGAATTGGTATTTAAACGGTGAAATGATCTCCGATCAAATCAACACTTAAGGAAAGAGAGAAGTGATTTTCCCATGCATATTTTAATTAGGAACGCATTAGTTCAAATCGCACATCAAAAACGATTTGTGTGTAATTGTAAAATGTAGGCTATACATTCACGATAGGCATTGCTTCTCAGATTTATGCTACAGGTATAAAATAATTCAATAATTTCGCAAACCCTGACCAGACTATTGCTCAAGTGAGACAGGTTTAAGGTTGCATTTCATTCTAATTCAAAAAAAGTTGAAAGTCACTCAAAGTGCGTTAGGCCATTCCAAAGAGCACTGGCTGCTCCGTATTGCCGTTGACCTCACACAATTGTCTTTTATCTGAATCTAATTTTGCACTGAGTATTTCTCTCCAGGGAACAATTGTTGCAGCACTTTTCTAAGGCCTAGTGCATTGTTTTAACCACAGAGAATAGAACAGCTTTTCTCACAGGAGAGTGGAGAAACATCTGCCACTCCTCCCTCCCGACTCTGATGCCATCCGTCCCGAAGTTTCAACAAAAGCGCCGTTGTTTTATGTCGTCCCTTGAATTCAAAGTAATTACTTATCATCAATCAAAATTAATAATAGCTGATTGGGTTGGTGTGGTCAACGATTATAGAAGGGGAAGGGCTGAAGCAGTCTCTCACACCGTTTCCAGTCAATGTGAACCTGGCAAAAGGGGAGGAGGGCTGGGGCTACGACCCGTCTATTTGGTATCCACTGGGAAACTACCGCCTCTCAAGGCGGCCAAAAAGTCAGAGGCTGAATAAGGAAATGAAGCGTAATTTGAGGAAGATGGATGAGCCCCTTGGGAAACACCCCCTTTTCATTCCTCTTGTATTGCAGATGATAACCAATGGTCTCTCTCTCTCTCTCTCTCTCTCTCTCCCTCGCTCTCTCTCCCTCTCACACACACACACACCCACACGCACGCACACACACACACACACACACACAGAGAGTAAGAGGGGCGGAGGGAGGAGTTGGATAGAGCGAGAGGTAGATGGAGAGAGCGTGTGTTTATGTCTTAGTGTGTGACAAATAGAGGAAAGGTAGTGAGCACAAAACAAGAAGGCGTCAGGTCGCATATAGCAGCGCGAGGAGGTTTCGGATGAGCATTCCAGTTCCAGGGATGATAGCACAGCAGAGGACCAACTATAATTTAACACTCTATTTGCATTAAAGGTTTTTGCGATTCGTTGAGGAGCGGACACCTGCTTATAAGTTTACGCAAAAATACAGTTTGCCTCAAAATGCAGAGACCAGGCGGCCAGGGGACGGCGTTTTCGATCGATTCCTTGATAGGAACTCCTCAGCCCCGGCCAGGACACCTGCTCTACACAGGCTATCCAATGTTTATGCCGTACAGACCTTTGGTTATTCCCCAAGCTTTATCCCATTCGCCTTTACCTTCCGGTATACCTCCATTGGCGCCTTTGGCATCTTTTGCAGGACGTCTTACCAACACATTCTGTGCGAGTTTGGGACAGGGGATGCCATCCATGGTTGCACTCACGACAACACTGCCAAGTTTTTCGGATCCACCAGACAGTTTCTATCCACCGCAAGAGTTGCCCGGACCTCGATTAAGTGCTGCTGATCCGGGGACGAGAAGGCAGGAAAGTCCACACTCTGAGGATCTGCATGCGAGGGAAAAGAGCTCAGAACTACTAAACTTCTCAGAAAGTTTTCAAACTATTTCAGGTAAGCTCCCTATGTTTCTCTCTAATGCCATTTTTGTTGCTGTACCCAGACATGAAAAGTATTGCGTAAAAGGAGCCACGGTGCGTAAAAGTGCGTTCGCCATGAGAAAAAAAAAGTTTTTGTTAATCCGTGTCCAAGCGTACCAAAACGCCCTTCTTTGAAAAGAAATACAAGCACCCATTAGTTGTTGGGAGAGATTCTCAACAGGCTTAATAATGTGCAGTCAAAACCTCTCACAACCAGCTTTGAAAAACATGACAGGCCAATTTAGCCTGAAAATTTCGAGACAGCTATAGGCAAATGTCTGTTTGAGAACATGTAGGCTATTTGAACCATTCTTAGTAATGCCACAATTTTAATATTTGTTTTAATTATTAATGGGTAGCATTTTGAGCCATGTGGAGCAATATCACTTGAATTATAGTCTAAAAACTGCTAGGCCTAGGCCTATAGATTGTTCTGAGATAGGCAACTGCTCGCTTTGTATGTCATAAATAAATGGAAATAATATATAGCCTATACATTGTTTATTTTGGCTTGTAATTTCGTGAGCAAAATTATTCAGTATGTCTTTTTCTTTCTCCAAATTTTAGGTGAGACCAAATTGTACAGTTCAGATGATGAGAAGTTGGACCTCAAATCAGCAGACACAGTGTGCAGTGACAGAGAGGACAGCTCTGCGGACAGCGAAAACGAAAGTTTCTCAGATGGAAACAATTGTGGCTCACTATCTCAAAAGAGCAAACTAAAACCCGGATCACAAGAGCCTCTACCGCCAGGCAGCTCTGCGGGAAAGAGCAGGAGGAGACGAACAGCTTTTACCAGCGAGCAGCTCCTTGAGCTTGAAAAGGAATTTCATTGTAAAAAGTACCTTTCACTCACCGAACGCTCTCAAATAGCGCACGCACTTAAGCTGAGCGAGGTTCAGGTCAAGATCTGGTTTCAGAATCGCAGGGCCAAATGGAAAAGAATCAAAGCCGGCAACGTCAACAACAGATCAGGAGAACCCGTAAGAAATCCCAAAATTGTGGTTCCCATACCAGTGCACGTCAACAGGTTCGCTGTGAGGAGTCAACACCAACAAATAGAGCAAGGGACTAGGCCATGAACTACTAAAGAACAATAGAAAACTGACATTTGGTATTAAGTTCCACTGGTTTGTTGAATGCATGAAGCACAAAAAGAGGAGTAAAATATTTTGTCTGAGAGGTGAGAAGGCGCAGATGTCATAACCTCCAGAAAAGAGGATTTGCTCGCAGACAGATCAACTATTTGTCAATTTGCTCTCGATTTTTTAATTTATTGTTTTGTGAATATGTAAATATTTATGTGTCAAATGACACAAATGGGCACTATAAAATGAGATTGTAAAGATTCTTTTTTTATATTTATATGTAGGGCCTAAATGTTCTGTTGATTATGTGCATGTCTTTTACTCTTTCGGTGAAGCTATTCTGAATTCTTGTATTTGGTAAGTTTTGTTGATCACATTTGCATGTACCTTACACAGTTTTCATTTTTATTAGGCAACTGTAGGATCCATAGTCGCCAGCTGTTTGTGAGAAAAAAGTGTGAAGGAAATAAATGAAACAAGGAAGAACTGTAAAATATATTGACTTAATAAATCAGTTTATATAAAAGGTTGAATCTGAATTGAATTGTTATTATTCAGAACACAAAAAAACATTGGTCTCATTTTCTGTAAAAAAAAAAAGAAAAAGAAAAAAGAAAAATAGATATATATGTGTGTGTGTGTGTGTAATAATTATATATTATCGTGCCCTGCAAATAATTTGTCCCAACTAAAACCAACACTGAGGCCTAAATGTTAAGGCTAGAGAGGAATAATAGCCTATAGCCAATGTAAGAATAATATCAATAATTGAGCAACAATCATTCATTAGGCTATTTAACATAATAAAAGTCCTTTTAAAATAATCTGTTTCATCACAATTATCAGGTGTTTCAATATAAGAAAAGTTAACATTTAAATATAAGGACATTATAATTAGGCTAATTTCAAGTCGTCTAAACAAGAAGTTTACAAGGACCATTCACTTATCAAAATTTAAAGGCAGAATTTAGTAAAGTGACAGTCATTTAATTCAGGTGTGAGATTTTTTTTTCTTTTCTTTTTTTCTCAGAATTCTATTTTTGAATTTTATATCTTCATAGTTTAATGAGGTAGCTATCATTACATCATCATTAGAGTGTTTAGCTCTCAAAATTCTATCTTACATGTGATATTGTACACCTCAAAGGGTTAACCTTAACCCCACATGCCACATAAATGGTGGTGAATACAAAATCTCAACTCCCACTTCAGCTTTTCAACCCTTGATGTTATAAATGAATTTGGTTTTCACAAAGCAGCCAAGAGAGTTACAAGGATAGAAGGCTCTTTTTGTTAATAGCAGTAGCAGTCATTTGTCTCTCTTTAGGAGGCCATGTTGTCTCAAGGTGGAGTGATGGACCCTCATTAGAATGGTCATATCCAACACATAGTAATGAACTTCACTATCAATCACTGTTAAGGGAGGACTGAGGAGCATTCTCTCTCTCTCTCTCTCTCTCCCCCTCTCTCTCTCTCGCTCTCTCCCTCTCTCTCATACTTACTATGTGCATTTTAATCTGGTGAAATCTGGGGTCAATTATAGATAGCATATCCACAGTTTAGAAAATAACTGACATGCATGATTATTTTGATTAGTAGGCCTAATATATGACTACTCTGACAAATGCATATAAATGCAACTGCATATACTTCAAAACTTAGGCCCATAAAACTCTCAGAAATGGATCATTTCTGAATAAGTTTACTAAAGTTGAATTATGTGTGCTTGCCAAATATCTACAGGAAACAGAGGGGTATGGGGGTGGTGTATGCAAGATTTAAAATTCATATGATTCACATGGCCTGATGTAAGTTTGGACAAGTCTCTTTGAACTTCTTCCAGAAAAAGCTCACACTGAAACAATTTAACATTTGAAAGCTAAGCCAACACTTCAGAGGGGAGGATGTGCTTGATTTCCTTATTTCCACAATATCAACTTAAGCTTATGTGTGTAAGTTTATGTAACCTACCTGTACAGCACTGCACCTGTTGAAATAGTTAAAACAGTGATCAGATAAAACTGAATTAGGATGGATTATCCTTCAAATATTTTACTAGAGGCAGGTATGTGCAGAGATTGAGTCCAAAAGGGGCTCAAGCCCTTAACCCTTTGCCCTGCCCTCATAGAAAAGGTTTATTGAGGTTTTTTGTTTGTTTGTTTCTTTGTTTCTTTTCACATATATTTTAGTTAACCATTATCTTCACTTAAGGTAGTAAAGATATAGTAAGATATCCATCAAAGAGTGGTATCCTATTATATTAAAGACAAAAAATGGGGGCACTCCACACCTTATACTTAAAAAAATTCAGGTGCCGAGGTGCCCTTTGAGAAGGTGTCCTGATGAGAAGATCATAATCAACATAAGCTTCACCTGCTCAGCCTTCACTTCACTACATGGAGTCACCAGTTTGTAGTGATGTGGCCCCCACAGTTGCGGTCTTTCTCCAGCTCAGCATAGCTTCCACATGGCCTGCTGCAGACTTGGGAGACATCAACGCCTTAAGAAGCTGTAGCTAGTTCAGCTGTAAATTATTATGAGATGTTTATTCTCCCAGAACACTGAAGGAACGCTGTCATTAATTCAAAATATGGAAGTGTGCATTACAACCAAACCATATAGAGTGTTAAATACAAACCCCTGGACTATGCCATGCATTTTACTTACAGGCTTATGCAGTCACTTACAGGCTCATTACAGGCATATCAGCTATGTTGGATGTCAAACCTTCTGCACGCGCTGGAGGTGATGTGACTGAGATATATGCAGAACAGTTTGGCCTCAGACCACTGACAATTCATGACCTGAGTAGATACTGTCATTAAAGTTTATTTCAGTGTCCACACCATGCTTCAAGATTGTGACACTGGGGTGGGGATTATTCAAGCAAATGATGATCTTGTAAGGAAGCAATGGAAGTTCTGTTATGGTCCAAGAGCTGACTAATACACAGAGTCAACTCCATGAGTTTGTGCCAGAGTGTAATGGCTATTTCAGTCACGGTGAGCTTATGGGGACGGCACATTGAAGAGCTGTGACATAGCCTGCCCGGTCGTCTAATGTTAGGTCACTTGTTACATTTTCAAGGTCTTGTGTGAGTGACTTTATTAGAAAAGAAAAACCACACTTGTGAACCTGAACTCCTGAATCTCTTCTCCTTATGAGTTTTCATAATCTCTCTGGTGGGGGGCACCTCCCAGAACAGTATCAGTATCATTTAGGCTACATCATTCTGGTACTTGAATCCTAAATTGACATATCATGAGTTCCATTCGGCTACAGCATTAAATCATTTCCACATTCTCCCCCTGGAGAGAGAGAGAGACAGAGAGAGAGGGAGAAAGAGAGATACCGGTAGAAAGAAAGAGCAAGAGAGGGATAGAGTGAGAGAGAGAGAGAGAGAGACAGAGTTTAGAGAGGGAGACAGAGCGAGAGAGAGTGAGCAATTGGGAGACAGAGAGAAGAGAGACCATTACAGCTCATCATGTGTGTGTGCTGCTCTCATCACCACAGGGCTGGGGGCCCTGGCTTGGTTTCTCGAGGTAGGGTCCGGGGCTGGGGCCCCGGCTTGGTTTCTCGAGGTAGGGTCCGGGGCTGGGGGCCCTAGCTTGGTTTCTCGAGGTAGGGTCCGGGGCTGGGGGCCCTGGCTTGGTTTCTCGAGGTAGGGTCCGGGGCTGGGGGCCCTGACTTGGTTTCTTGGGG
>OMKL01086433.1:0-12891 GCA_900302295.1 Parasudis fraserbrunneri | reverse complement strand
TCCTACTTAGATAAATGTATTACAAGGTGTCTCAGGAAACGAATCAGTGAACATTGCAGCAATATAAGGACAGGTGAAGAAACTATATAAAGAGGACAGGTGAAGAGACAATATAAGGAGGACAGGAAAAGAGACAATATAAGGACAGGAGAAGAGACGATTTAAGGACAGGTGAAGAAACTAAAGAGGACAGGTGAAGAGACAATGTAAGGAGGACAGGTAAAGAGACAATAGCGGGAGGACAGATACACAGACAATATAAGGACAGGTGAAGAGACAGTATAAGGACATGTGAAACAGACAATATAAGGACAGGTGAAGAGACACTGTAAAAAGTGTTTGTGATCATTGCATGAAAGAGGAAGCAAACTTCAGGCACTCTTGCATGGAGACAGGTGATTTTTGTACTCGTAGTTATTTCATCCTGATATTTTTGTATTCCTGTTATTTGTATACATACCGATATTTCCCCTGAAATATAATTGGGTGGGTAGGGGTGCAAGGATTTTGATAAATAGCTATAAACCTACAAGATTAACAAACTAGACACCATCTCTTGCAGACCTAAAGGAAGAGTTTGATATGAAACTACTTGTGGCTTTATTTGATACAGATCTTGCTTCTTTAGTCCCTGTTATATGTCATACGGGCTCCGCATCTTGCTTCACCTATTGGACCGCTCCGTGCGCCAATAGTGCACCTGCTGAAAGAATTTCACCAATGCACCAATTACCAGGACCATGCCCCCCTGCTAGTATATAAGCAGGGGCTGTAGTGTACATTCTCCCTTCCATTTATTTCAGCTGAGGAATTTGCTTCGCAGAACCTTCGAGACGCCATTGAAACTCTTCTCTCCAATGAATGCCGATGAAGTCGGCGAAACCCAATGGCCCTTTTCAGGGCCACCTTTCCGCACCTGCCGCTCCTCCCTGGCCAAGCTGGACGCCGTAGATGCCTGCATCTTCTACTGCAGGTGCCTGGGCGAGTCTCACACTGCCAAAGCTATTAACTCTAAGGAGTGCTCCAGCTGTGCTGCTCTGCCTCTGGAAGAGATCCTGGCCCGTCACACTGCCTTTGAAAGCCTCTGAGGTGACCAGGAGGACCCCGGTGCACTCCCTCTCCTGCGCTTGGACTCCTCTGATGACGAGCTTCCCCTCGCCGCCTGCGTGGGATACCTGGACTCTTCCGGCTCAGATGTCAACGTTGAGCAGTATTACCAGCCATCTTTGGTGGGTACCAATTCAGAAAGAGTTTCCTCCAGTGCCCCGTCCATGAGTAACGTCGAGGGAGGCAGGCAGCCCAGGAGCCGGATTTCCAGAGTTTTTCCCAGGCTCATTCAGGCTGTGGCCACAGCAAAGGGTATCCCGCTTCCAAGCCTACCTCCCCTCCCTGAACCCAATGGTATGGCGGGCGAGTGCTTTTGGCAGCTGTTCCTGTAAACCAGATACCCACCCATCGATCCTTACATCACAAGTGCTAGATAGAACCTGGCTGGGATCAAGCCTGGACACACGCCCCTCCACCTGCGTGTACAGCACCAAACTATGGTCATCCCTCATCTTGACAATGCTCTGGTCTCGCTCTTCTGCCCTGACTCCCATTTGGCAGCCGGAGAAGAAGCCTAGACCACCTCTGTGCCTCCAACAACAGTTTGCCGACCTAGCCGACAAGTCTTTCGCTTCCGCAGCTCAGGGTGCCGCTGTTGCCAACAACATTCCACTTCTGTCTTTTTACCTGTCCTCAGTAGCCGCATGGAAAGAGATGCTCAACCAAGAGGAAATGGAAATTCTGGCTCAGTCATCTGGCACCATTCTCCATCTGACTTGGGAACTGGCTGCCGGCAATGTGATGTCCCTTTCTGTGATGTCTTACAATGAGTTCATAGCCAGCCTACCTCAACTAGAGGCTTGGCAGCTATCTGTATTCTACACAATATTATTATAATTATAATTACAATTCATAACTCTCATACTGTGTCACCAGGAAATTCTTATTTTCCCTGTTTAAATGCTTCTCCTCTTTCACAGACAGAGAGCATTTTTTCTTCACAGGGATCAGTGCTTTTACACACGAAAAGCAGGTCCTCTACTCTTCTTCTGTTACAATAGTCCAATAGGCGAAGCATGATGCGGAGCCCGCATGTCATATAACGATAGTTATGAAGTATAACTGTAGTTATATGAATGCGGGCAAAGCATCTTGCTTTTTTTCCCCTATTGTCCTGGGTTTTCTGAAAGGAACTACTAGGGCGAATGTACACTATAGCCCCTGCTTATATACTAGCAGGGGGGTCGTGGCCCTGGTCAGTGATAGGTGCGTTGGTGAAATTCTTTCAGCAGTTGCGCTATCGGTGCATAGAGCAGTTCAGTACATGCTTTGCCCGCATTCATATAACTAGAGTTATACTTAATAACTATTGTTATATGCACTCTGTTTTTGCTTTAAATTTGATTAACGGATGCACTTTTTGTATATTCCTATTGTATCCTCCTGATAACACCATTTGAACTGAATGATATTGCCATCTACTTTTTTTCTCCTAGGAAGAGGTGTCATTGTACATCAGCTATACATACCTGTTTCCTTCCCTTGGGAGGGTTTACGTCTGATCAGATACTAGTCATAACATTCATAGGTTAATAAATTATCTGCACAATAAACAGCAACTGAATTTGAAAAAGAACATGCATGTTCATTAAGCCAATTCTGCATAATTACAGTTTTTATTACTACAATTCCAGCACCTGCTGAAAGTTTCATGTGATGTGTATATGTTCACATGTTACAGTGATATTTTTCTGCATTCATGGCAATAGTTCACTATCTTAAATATATCTATGAAGCAGATAAGTGATGCACACCATACAGCTCCATAACATAATTGCTCTTTCCACAAAAACATGGTCCAGAAGGTTTGGACGAGAGAAGACGGGGACCAGAGACGATCTGCATGCCAGAGAGACTGATTTACATCCTGTAATGGACCTTGTCTCTGTCTCCCTCTCAATAGCTGGCCGTGAAAATTGTACAAGCCGCCGATTGCCGTGACTATGTGCAACGCAAACAGGAAGAGGAAGCTTCGCGGGCAGCCCAGAAAAAAAAGAAAATTTCCTGGGGGTATGATGTATTTTTTGCTAGTGTTAGCCGTAGTACCTTGGTGTAGCCGACCGTTATATGCACATCAAGGTATTCACCATAATAGAAGGTAAAGCCTGTACACTTGGAATTCCATTTATACACCTTTATTTACTGACAACATGTTGGTCTAATATGCATGTTCAAAAGGTCAAAAAAGTACACTTGTGTTCCCACTCCTGGATATTAACGATGACAGCAAATAAAGGTGTTTAAATGGACTTTCACACTGTACGTTAGCTTTTATATCGCTAATTTCATGTATAGGTATACCTACAAGCTACTATAGTAGTTTTACTTATGACTACCATTATTAAAACTCCTACCAAAACCTATACCTACTATAGCCCATACTATGACTATGAAGTACTTTTTACTGTTTGAGTTGTCCATTCACTTGTTGGATGCGAGTTGGCTATCTCTATGTGGAAATGTGTTTGTTCAAGCTCTGAAGAATATGGGAATATATTAACAGTGTTATGTATTTTTTTGTGTGTTTGTTTTTCAGGTTTGAGGCTAAGAAAAGATGGGAAACCAAAAGCAACATGGGATACATGTGAGAAACACAGAGGAAAAGGAGAATGATTGCATGATAATGCTGCTTGTGTGTTTTTCTGTTGATTTTTTAAATGGTTGTATTATTAATTATTAATTATATTAGGAGACACTCTAATGGCATGTCTTTTTTTTTTTTTTTATCCCTGTATATTTTTTAATAGTCCACACCAGTAGATTGTAAGGGTGTAAAAGTCATATGATTAGCTGTGAAAAGCCCATCCAGAGAGTTTTCTAATTAATTCCCAAGGCACTCATTGGTGGCTGAATTGTTATTTTTCATTGCATTTCTGTGATATGAGTGTTCTGGCCTTTTTTTCTCCTCAAAATTAAATCTGGTGTAACGTTACATTACTGGATGATGCGTTTATTTATTGCTGTAAAGTGGGTTAATCATGAAGGCGCTCCTTTCTTCCTCTGAGGAAGAGAAAGGAAAGATTAAGGCCCTAATGCAATGTACGGGATAATGTACGATAGGATTTGTGGGGACAAAATGAAATTTGGCTGCTGTAAACTGTTGTGAGCGGTCGTAAACTGAAAGTTGTGTGAATGGAGAGCGTGTGCGAGACATGAAACGGAGGCTTTGCTGTTGGCCCTCACCCATGCTGTGAGAGATGCTATTGTTCCTTAGCCTAAACAAGAGGCACACAGCGTTTCTCAGAAGCCTACACTAGCTATAAACCAGCTGATGAGCCCTCTCCAGTATCTCTAATGTTGTCGATGCCGTAGATTCTCTTCCCTGTTATGTTGCTCTTTGATCTTTTTTTGATCTGCTGCAATCGCCTCTCCAGCTAGTCATACTTCTGAAATGCGTTTGCCACATTCAGATTCCAATAAGTGTTATCATAATTGCAAACTGCATGCAGAAAATGTGCAAGTATGATAATTACTTTTATTCATAAAGCTTGGTTGTTTTTTTTCTTCCAACAATGTAAAATGATTGCTTTGCTTCAAGGTAATGAGAATTAAAATTAATCCACCTAAGTTGTTTGCATTGCACATATTTGGGCACTCTGCCCCCTGATGCTGCATTCTCATAGCATTGATGTGTGTGCTGAATCAGTACTATGAAAAAAATAAGTAGAACATCAGCATTAAAAGTTTGCATGTGTCGTATGGAATAATGACACAAAACACCTGAGCTAAATAAATCAAGTTATTACATTAGTTACACTAACATTGTGTTTTCAATAGATGTACAGTGAATTTTCTGACTGGAAAATAAAGGTTTTTGTATTGTTTTTACATGCAAGTCAATCTATTCCATGGGACTCTGTGTCTGAGAAGCTGTCAGTTGGTGAGAATTGGTACTAATTAAACTATTAATTATCTCTGTAATGAGAGGCAAGTTTAAACTGTGTTAAGCACATCAAAGAACAACATGGGATTTCTTCACTTTGATTTCTGCTATGAAAATTCATCTTGACTGAGGAGTGAAGAAACATCATAGATGTATAAATGTTTCATTAAAACAACAAAAGACAGTAGAATTTTGCTTTTTCTTTTTTTAATCTTCTACCATTAGGGGTGACTCATCAAGAACAATGTATTTTCAAATAGAGGGATTGATTTAGTGTAATATAGTCTGTTTCACTCAAAGAGAATGGCCCTGGCTCAATGCAAGCTGGATGCAGGTCCTGTGTGATTATTGTGGCTTATTTCATAAACATTGCACAACCTCAAGCCTCAGAGATAATAAGAGCTTTTCAAGAAGGTTATATTCCATTTGACCTGTTCTTGGATTATGTTTATCTTCTCAAGGAAAGGACCTATTGTACATCTTCTCATCCTTCTCGGCAAACGCTGTCAAACCAGAGGACTCAAAACAATAGGCAGAAGTAATAAGTGTATTTGAAATACGTCTTTTGCCATATGTAAAAGCCATTTAGCCATTTTTAATGCTAGTGAAGCAAGCTAAGGCTCATCATTGAACATGACCAGTGCTGAGCCAAGAGCGGTGCAGTACCGTATCAATAGCATCTCACTTTATTAATCTCTTTGAACACAGGATAATGCCTTGAGCAGAGATGCTGCTGTTTTCTAAGCTGGAAAATCCACTTTCCTTCTCTTCATGTTAAGGAGCCATTTTCAATAGGCTGTTACTGGAGGCCAATCTTAGCCCCTGACCTGGGTTTATTTGTTGTGAAATGCATAGGAAAATTCCTAGGGCACATGTTGAAACAGTTGTAGGGGGAAGAAGTGGTGGTTGTTGTACGGAGTGGAATAAAAACAACAACAATCCTATTAAATGGTTTGAAGTGTTGTGTGTTGAGACGGGGCTTCTTCCATGAAAAGGAACATATGTTGTTGGTAACAAGACATCAATAGTATCACTTGCTGCTATCGCCGGCTTATAGAAGCTTAACCTAAAGATATATTTGCCTTAACAGATGACACAGATAAGCACTACCAATATTCAAAACACCTGACACAATAAATAGGAAAGAGACTACACACACACAAAACATGTTTCAATTCTCTGCAACACTTGAGGTATATAGGTTTATAAAACACTTTTAGGATATTTATGATTATTGGTAAATGGTAAATGGACTGCATTTATGTAGATCAATAATAGCGATGTATTATTGATCATAATGTGTTATAGCTTATTAGTAAGTTTAATTAAGCCTCAATACAGGATTTTTGGACCATGTAAATGTGGGGTATGTTGACATACATTCTTGAAGATTTGATTTGTAGATGGAAAAAAAGCTTTGTTATGGAACTTTTTTAATCCATTGTACATCAGAATATTGATCTGTTTTACTTCAGTCTTTACATATATTAGCCTACATACTGTATATTAGCAAAACAACTGCTTTTTACCTGTTGTTGACCCTTGTATCAAGGTATTTTATTAGGTTAATAAAATAGGAAATGACAACATGTTTCCATTCACATATGCCCATTTGTTTATGTTTAGATTATGGATTGGGCATTTAAACCACATATTCAGATATATCATAATGTCTGATAGCCTGTAACTGATTTTCTTTTGTTTTGTTACATCAGAATCAGAATCAGAATCAGCTTTATTGCCAAGTATGACACATACAAGGAATTTTATTTTGGCTTGACGTGTCCGCATGTACTTACACAAAAAAGAAGGGAAAAAAGCAAAAAACAACAACTGAAAAACAAAACAAAGAATACATTTACATTGAATACTAAATTAAAGACATAATCTGAGCTACTATAATCTAATCTAAATTACTATATGCAATTGACCATGAGCCAAACTATGGCAGTAAACAGGATACAGATAGTTCAAGAGGTGATGAGATAAATATAGGCTGGTAGCAAAAAATAATAAATCACATTGCATATAATAACTATCTTTGCCTGGAGCTTTTAATGGCTTATACACTATCTTAACATATAGTTCATAATTGTTGTGTGTCTACAATGTTAACACATCATTGTATTGTAGCGTATTAGCTATACTGCACTGCTATGTATGAATATTGTGCATATTATTGACACATTATGAAAACTATTGAGTGATGACACTTCACAAGTAGTCACAATGGCTACTGGCAATTGAAAGCTATAGAGTGGTAGAATTCTAAAATAGGATTCTTAGGAAAAATTCAGTTCCTTCTGATTGTTGATATAATGTAGTCTCAGAGTGACAGGCAGTGTGAATGTTGACATATTCTTCGGCTGATTTAATGACCTGTTTAATTCTGGCACGTCTGCGGCCCTCACAGATGTTTTGCAGTTTTAATTAGTGTAATCATCACTCTTGAAAAAGGCCACAGGGTTGTTTAATGGGTCGTGTTTGTCAAGATGCGCAGAATTATAACACAAAAGACATCATTTATTCAATGCAACAGTCATTAAATGATTATGGGTGTCACAATTGATAATTAGACCAAAAAAACGGGTTCATCTCAAAGCCAAATTGAGCGAGGAGATTTGTTTGACAGTGTTTGGGTGTGCCCTATTTACACTGCAGTACAGCACTCTGGTATACTACTGCATTAGAGATTTATATGAAAGAACTGTATTTGGAACATGCAATGAACAGTTACTTTTCTTACCACTCATACTATGATGGGGAATCACTGGCCTTTGGACATGACATCTATACAGCATATTTTGGGTGATCACGGTGGTGCAGTGATTAGCACTGTTGCCTCACAGGAAGGACCTGGGGGTTGGGGGGGCTTTCTGTGTGGAGTTTGCATGTTCTTCCTGTGTTTCAATGGGTTTCCTCCGGGTACTCTGGTTTCCTCCCACACCAAAAGACATGCATGATAGGCACTCCTGCTATTTCTCTTGACAAAGATACTGGCATTACAACTGGAATTGGTCCCCGGGCGCATGTTTGTGGCTGCCCATTGCTCCTAAGTGGTTAGGATGGGTCAAATGCAGAGAATAATTTCCCCAAGGGGATTAATAAAGTAACTTAAAGGCAGAATATGTAATGCCGTCAAACAGTGACCTCTAGGCAAAAGAGCCCCACTTAATATTGCACTTTGTTTCCATTTTTTTTTTTCATTTTTTATAATGTGTATACCATTGCTATATAGTAACTTTATATGCTGTAAATTTCCACACCTCCCTTGGCAGAACCTGAGGTGTGGCCAACAATAGCAACCCATCCCCTATCCCCACTCAACTCCAACCCACACATCAGACCAAAACAAAAAATGTAAACAAAGCGCAGTACCAAGCGAAGAACTTTTGCCTAGAGGGCGCTGTTTGATGGCATTACAGATTCTACCTTTAACTTACCAAATCTTTTCTTACTTATTCTGATGTATTTTCGATATTTCTTTTAACAAAAACAAGAGATTAGTGATGGAAAATGAGTGTAAACCAGAATCATTGTGATACAATGCATCTAATCTGTTTGTCAGTGTTTTTGTATCTGGCCCTATACAAATAAACCCAATACAAATATTTCAGATTATGGATACATCATAATGTAATCTTTTATTAAATGGAAATGAGAATTGTTTACAATTCCCAGCAGCTAATTACACAGCAATATCCAAACTGTGTAATGCTTGGGTTAGTTGGACGCTATTCTATTCTAACTCACACTCAGAAGTCGACTGTAACTCCCAACTTCTTCAGTCTCTGGGAAATAGGTCAAGTAGACATAACAGTTATAATTTGATAAAGGGTGTTTAAATACAATTCCTCAGTAATTAAAAAGCACACTTTTTGTGGGTTAGTTATATATTATATGCCCACTAAATTGTGTTTTAGTTGGAAAGTGCTTTGAAAGCATATACTTTATCATTTTACATAACATAAAGAACCCAAAATGAAAATGGACTTTCAATTAATTTTTTGCTATCATAAAATAAAATAAAAATGTTCCCAAGAACAAATATGCTGAGCACGCATTCATCATGCGTTTGTCCTCACTGTGCAAACTGCACATTGCATTTTATCTGTATGAATTATTAAGGAAGTTAATGAATATTTCATTTTTCTTTATGGAATCATTTAACAATCCCAACAAAGGTAATGACATCTTAAGCAATGCCAAGCAATACCTGGTTAGGTATCTTAATATGAAAGAAAGAAATCTACATTACTTTATTACTGCAATTAACACATATACAGTAGAAACTGTGCAGTATTTTGTAGCATAGGAGATATCAATTTGTCATCGGCTCAACTGTATTTTGTTTATTTGTTCATCTCCTTTGTTATGGTTTTGTAGCAATAAACATTTTCTCTTTCATTTATCTGCCTCACTGAAAGAGAAGAAGATCCATACTTAGACATGATTGTAGATTAACAAGAATGTAATGCACCAAGATAAGTTACCCAGCATTTAAGAAGAGATGTATGAGAGCCAAGTCATGGTTAGTGTGTAAACTTACCATCACTGAATCTCTGCACAGACGGACCCCAAATCATTTAGTTTCCTAAGAAGGGACACAGTGATCTAGAGTAGCCAAGGGGGATTTACACCAGGCAAATTAATGTAATGGCCTGATCATTAACATTATCTTGATTTGGCTCAGGAATGAACTTAACAAGTCCGGCTTTTAAGGTAATTTATTGTCTACTTCCTATAGAACGAACAGTCACCTATAGCATGCAGTTAAAAACCATGGCTTGATTAGAAGAAGAAGAAGAAAACACCACAGCCTGTTGTTCTTGTAATACTGTTGCTATGCTTGGCTTCATGTTTCAAATCAACTGTGGCCACAAAACAATGTCATTCGAAAGAACACCAAATTCAAACAACCTTTGTAAAGTTATTTATGCCATCAGTTTGTAACCAAGTAGGATCTTTTTTTCTCTTAAGTTGTGTGCCTTTGACTGCCAAATGCCACATAATACTTTCCACCATCTGCTTCAGCATTACATATTTGAAGTGTGAGATATTAGTGTTGAATGCAGATCTTAATTCAAACATTCTCTGCTTATGGCAGTCCAGTCCTTGTTGTTGTAAGCAGTAGTTTGTGATGTGATGGAGGCTCGTCTGAATGTAAGGGCAGGGCCTGATGAGCGTGGAACCAATTTGTCTCCAAACCCCACGGAACTCAAAACTCTCCAAGGTAATTCCCTCAATCTGACTTCCTAAAACCTTGTCTCAACACAAACAATAGCAATGCTTTGTAAAAGCGATTCTAAAACCTCTGCCAAGCGTAATTTATCATTTGAATGACAATGGACCACTTAACACTGCTTAAATTATTTCTGTGCCCTATCTGCTACTTGACTGTCTTTGTGTTGTAACAACGGACGATCATTAACAACAGGGGTTATGGGGATGGTCTCTTATCAGGCGCTGGGTCCTGAGAGTTCAGCTTAGAAACTACTGTGCCATGACAGCAACAACTTCTCGTTTTTTTTTAACTAGGGTAACTTAAGTCTGATATTACATGTGGTGTTTTACTGAAACAATGTAGTCAAATACATCTTCAGCCCACCATTGTTGGAAGAGTATATCATTTCATCAGAAATATAATGATGATTGATAGCAGTTTTGACACCTGACTTCATATGATTTAACCAGGCAAAGTTGACTAAGAGCATATTTTCTAATTAGAGCAGCAGCCTGGGGACTGGAGCACACTTGCAGGGAGAGGAAAGGTTATGCACATACACACATGTTTACAGCTGTCCTTACAACCCTAGTCTTGTACTGTTGGCCACTGAGTGGCTCGACTAGAGCAGTTGGGGCTTAAGTGCCTTGCTCAAAGACACTTTGTTAGTAGTTATTGGGGAGAACGCCTCCCATTCACTTCCCCCACTCATATTTTCCCAGCCTGAGAGGGGTTTCGAACATGCAACTTTTCAGTCACAAGTCTGCTTCTCTTCGCATCAAGTTGCTGACCCCCAATCTTAATCAAGTTTATGAATTATCATTCAATTTATGGTACACTATAGTGAGCATATGAGCCCTCAAAGTCATCAAGTCTCTACTGGTGTAATGTTGCATTGAGACCTGTTTTCTGTTTCTTGTGTCAAATTTCAGAGTTCACTGCTTGTCTTAGAGATGAAGTAAATGAATCATAAAGAGATAAAGAGGAGATCATATTTTTAATTGAAACTCTTATGAAATCAGACAAGTTGACTAACAACACATTTTTACAACATGGTCAATACTATCCAGACTGAATCATGTACGGCACCGAAATGAGCACTGAAATCATGAGGAGCCAGGGACAGCCAGGGAAAAAGAAGATATACATCATCTGAATACAATGGCTAGCAGAACGCTTTTTGCTAACAGGTTCTATGGCTAAGTACAACAGTGACACCAAACTAATAAAATACACTTATATAGTAAGCAGTGTGATGCAGCCATATGTTCCATCTGAGATGCTGGTTTTCAGAGGCATGTCAGAGGGAACAGAGCAAGACTTACAGATGTAACAACGGCTCTCTGATAGAACAAGAGATGTCATTCACCAAGTTTAAAATTGGTAATTCGGTGGTTGCATTATATTAAAAAAAAAGTATTGTTTTTGGCACTGTTTAGGAACCAGCATCGTTTTAAATTGGAATAAGAAAAATTCAAATGATACCCATCCCTAATGCAGACACAATCCCTTACACTCACACCTGGTAGCTTCCCACGACAACCATAGTCTTCTATCGTTGGCCACTGAGCAACTTCACAAGAGCAGTTGGGGGGGTTCGGTGCCTTGAGATCGACACTTCGCCACCCAGATTTTCCAAGCCAGTCAGGAGATTCAAACCAGCAACCTTTTGTTTACAACCCTGCTTCTTTATCCCACATACCCACATCACACTCATCTAACGCATTCTTTCCTTCAAAGAAAATTAAACGGTATGCCGTATTATCATAAATGCAAGTTTCATGGTTGAAAATGTTATCAGAAAAATGATAGGCATCATATGTAAAACTTAGAATATTATGATCGATATGTGAAATATCAATATATAATAAAGCTCTATTTCAAGTAAATAGGCTTTTTGCGGCTAATAATAAACATGGATTGTCTGTGATAAGGTGTAACAGTAGAAGCCTATATTACCAACTATGTTTTTAGGGGCCATACACAGAGAGAAGCAAGAGTATGAAGTGTCTTTAATATCTTTTGCATTTAATGTTACAATTGTGGTTGTATATTGTGCCCATTGTGTGTATTCTCTGTAAATTGTATACATATACATTATTTGCATGATGTATTGTCCTTTATGGTGCACAAAGGTACTGCAGAATGAGCCTATAGCACAAGTATTGAGTTGTATTTTAGTACAAATGCCAATCAACTTGAACTAGAGGTTGAATGGTTGCCATTGATCATACTAAATGGAAGGCAATTTTTAATTCAGTCCAGAGGTTCCCATCATGAACTGACCCATACCAAGTATCATGTCCACTGGCAGACAGGTATACCCTCTGGTCCTGCATAGCTTTGTGGCCCATCATTCATATCTTGTTATCCACACAATGATAACTGGCCTAATGAGATTCCCCATTAAGAAAGAGAGAATAAAAAAGACCCTGGCCATTTTTATAGTTCATCATGGTAAAGGGCTGAATTCTATCAAGCCAGAATTCAATCGCGGCATTATACCTCCTTTGTTGGAGCAGGCCGTAGTGAGTACCTCACACTATATTCATTTCAAAAGGCCTCGATTTAATTAGTTCTCATATGTTGAAAAATTCATGAATTTGTCTGCAATTCCCTTTCCCATTGTTGGAAATGACTTAAGCGGTGGTGTTAGGCTTTCAGGCAGTTTTGAAAA
>OMKL01086430.1:0-10231 GCA_900302295.1 Parasudis fraserbrunneri | reverse complement strand
GTCTGGACATACAGTAGGCAACTCTGAACTCTCTGCATGTGTGCGATGGCATCCTTCTGTATACAGAAGGATGCCATCGCACACATGCAGAGAGTTCAGAGTTGCCTACTGTATGTCCAGACCAAAGCTGCCTCTGCAATGTCACATGCAACGCGGTGACACCGAAGAGGTGGTTTCGGCTTCCTATACTCAAAAGCCACACATTCTACACCATATAGAGATCATTCTGTATTTAAAAAAAAACAAGACCTGTACAAGTTTGTCCGCGGCGTTGTCTTTTAACAGGCAGATATACAAACGGCAGCACACAAGGGTACAGAACTCTGTTCTTACACACTTTACAGTAGATTAATCATATACAAATCACCAAAGGTCTTCCATGCTCATATGCAGGCTCACTTTCGAAAACTACATTAGTCACCAATCTTCTTGCTCCATTTTAGACTGTGTATTGTCATGTTACTCAGTAAATACCAAGCTAAATGCTGATCAAAAACCAAGGATAGGCATAACATAGGCTATGGTTTAACGGTACAGTGGAGGTGTTCTGAAAAGAAAAGATTGAGCTACAGATATGATGCTGTGCATTGAGCATTAGCAAACACAATATTGGGATGCAGATAAAAACGGACAAACTGCTGTGTTAACCAAATAGCTTGTGTGCACATTTTCATAGGCTACAAGCCATCATCACTGTATGGAGCCGAGATCTTTGTCACTTATACATACAATATTTTCAAGTATGTTAAAAGCCTTTTTACATGAGCGGAAAAAGAAAGTTTATTTGCATCTGTCCTGTTAAAAGTTCATAAACCTCAACTCCTGTGATAGCAGGGTGGGTTCCTTAGCAGGTTACTGGATAGGAGGGAAGTCAGTCTGTTGAGTTATTGACCCCAGTATATCTGAAGGTAAAATAATCCTGTGCTGCTGCGATAAAGCTTCTTTCAGAGAGGGAGTGAATTCATAAAAGTAACGGTGAACTGACTGTTGATCGGAGATCAAGAGTAGGCAGTTTCCCCATTCCACTGTGCCAAGACATTGGGGTGACGTTCAGATTTGATTTAGGCTTGGACCGTCTTGGTCTGGAAAAGCAGTTATTTTCGTACATCTGGTTGCCAGCCGTTGCCAGCCGTTGCCAGGGGGTTGTGGAGGCTCGGGTGGGTCTCCATGGGTACACAGTCCAGAGGCACAGGGCTAGCAACAGACAGAGGAGACAAACAAACGATATAAAAAAAACTAAAAAAAAAACAAACAAAAACAACAAGTGTGCATTTTCCATTATAAAATTCCATACATTTTCCAGACCTCAAATTCTTGACTGGTTTGGAAGATTTTGGTCGGTGATGTGACTCTCAATTAGGCCACATCATTCAACAACTGAACATTCTTCAATACTAAAAATGTCACAATGTGTGATACACAATGCAACCACATAATATGTGCAGTCTGATGGGTATCAAGACTAAATTGTATTTTTCCATACTTATTGTGAAATTCCCAAACTTCTGAAGACCTGGCAATGATCAAATTCATGTTCCATAGTTTTCCAGACTGGTGTAGGAACCCTGTAAGTATCCTATCCCAAGACATGCAGACATTTTAACCCTACTTCATATACGCCTTGATAAAACACAGTAAGCGGAGGAGGCTAGCCGAACACTATCCTGACTTACATGGAGTCATAGGATGGGGTGGTGAGGGACACGAGAGCAGGCTACTTCCGCTTCACAGCAACGATGTCTTCTTCCTTCAGAGTAAACTTTTTTCTCAGGGCCTCTGAGATCAGAGTGGCTGAGTCCTCCTCTCTGAGGGAGGTACAGCCCCTGTTGTACCTGCAAGGATACAAACCAGACAATTAGAGTTGGGTGCCATTTGGAATAAAGTAACATAACCCCCGGTGGGTTATATTAGCATGCCTGCTCCCTTCTGTACATAGTCCATGGCCTTCCGTGGCACAACGCCTCCCCTTTGTGATAAAATGGATACAAATGTACACAGCAACAAATGTGTGGTCCCTTTGTGTGGTGGAAGGTGAGCAGTGATGGGTGGGGGGGAACTGTGGTGAAGAAATTGAAATTGTAAAATAAATAATAATAAGAACATGATCACGATAAGATCTTTTGAATAAACATATATAGCATATCTGCTCACATGATACACAACCCAATGGATGTTCATCACTGAACAGCATGGTAAAGTAAAGCATGATATCAAAACAAAACTCATTTTCAAATTATATTCCTTCAAATATTTCTGATCACATTTTGTTATGAATTGTTAATCCTGTGTCTGCTTGGTATCATGAATTTAGACAACAGAATTGTGTACCGTGTTATTCGTGATATCATTTCATCCCGATTTGATCCCATGGGAAGAAGTGAATTACTGCCCAGCCCAACAGACAATACAGGTTGAAAATCCACAATAAAAAGGACTGATCAAGGTCAAATCATTGATTAATCTAGACTACACATTCAGTCAAATCATCCATTTCAGATCCTAGAATATTATCTAATTTTAAAATAAAACCCTATATACAGTCTTAGATTACAGCACAGCCATGAGGAGGTGAGGAGCTATGACATCTCATACCTGTCCTTGCTCATCTTCATGCGGTTCATGTCCTTCAGGATGTCCATGACGTCTGCAAAGCTGGTGGATTTGGACAGGGACACTGTGTCCTCCTCTGCCTCCCGGAAGTCCATGCTGGGCCTGTCCAAGTCAAAGGTCGCGGAGGCCGTCATGGAGACGGGCGGCAGGGGGTCGGGGACCAGCTCCGACACCACAGACACCACGTCCTCCTCGTCTTCCTCCTCCTCCTCCTCCTCTTCAGTGACATCGCTGATGACGAAGGAAGCGGCGGCGGTGGCCGCAGGCTGGTAGGACGCCGTCTCAAAGGGCGCCATGGAGAAGCTCATGCTGGTGTCATCAGGTGACAGCAGGTCAGGGGTCAGGGGGTTGGAGCCTGAGAGGGACAAAAAGAATGGGGACAAAGACAGGTAGGTTTGATATTGGAACTTGGCAAAACTCTATTTGTGATTGTGACAGTACTGAAAGGAAACAGATTGGGCAAGTAAAGCACCGACTCCATGTGGCCTTTCTATTTTTAGGTTATCTCTGATGAGAGAATGAAACATGCCATGGGGCACGCCAGTGTGCTTTTAGTAGCTCTTCAGCAGTCACTATTACCCCTGAACAAGTGCCATGGGTGAATCCAAGGAACATAGTCTATTTACATCCAGCAATTAATCCCGCAATTTTAATAGTACGTGACTTAGCAATGAGACAAACATTGAGCATAACAATAATGGTCAACACTGGAGGCCATTATCAAAGGTAGATCCTATTACACACCTCATGACATTTGCTGTATTGTCCTATTGAGAACACAGTACAACAACTTCACTTAATATGTAGGCCTGGCCTTTTTGAAATTCCTTCCTTTTTCACAGAGCATTTCATGTCATAACAACATTGGAACTTCCATCCCATGAGGCTAAATAACATGGGGATTTAGCACCAAAGTTGTAGGTTTTATTAAACTTATGTCTACCTCAGACCATAAGAGAAATTGTGTGTGTTTAATGTTTTTTTTATCAGTTGGGAAGAATCAACATCTGCCACTTGAATGACACTTTAAAATGTTTTAGAACTATGGACCATTAAGCACAGCTCCAAATAAACACTTCACTAGAAAGATTATCTTCAGTCAGAGACCTACAATTGATGCCAACATATATTGGTATTACAGAGCTTTGGGAGAATCGGGCCAACTCACTTGGCAGTAAAAGGAGTAGTTGTAGAGACTGAGGAAATAATTTCTAAGACAGTAGAGCAGAATCACCCGGTGCTCTGACAGAGATACCAAAAGCTAAAGCTTTATCTCTACTATGGCATGCAACAGTGTCACAATTCTCTAATCTTTTCCCTAAAGTGTATGCTTAACCACCATCCTAAATGGATTTAAATGGATGGTGGACATGTGCACTCTTCAGAGAAAATGAAGGACAACTGGTGCGCAATTACCATTTTTAGTCAGGCTGTAAAACTGGTTTCCCACAATATTGTCCTTCCGCAAATTAATGCAATCATACCACACAAACTCCTTTAGGATAAAAAAAAAAGTAACATCAAACTGGACTAATCGACAAACAGCCTTTGTCGACCAAGACCTTAATGATGATTATTTGACTGATTGACTATGTGACGTGCAATGTCCAGTTTTTAGGTATCCTACCGGAGTCGTTTGAGACAATCTTAGCAATCTGTGCACGGAGTCTGCTGAGCTCATCCTGCAGGGCAGTGGTTCGGTTCAGTGCCGTGACACCAGGCTTCCTCAACCCTTCCACCTTTTTCCCCTCACGGCGGAAGTTGGGTACAGACGAGTTTCTATGGAGCACCAGGAGGGGTGTGGGCCGCCACTCATGCCTCAGAGGTCTTGAGTCACTCCTGACAGAAGAAAAGAATGTTTGAGAAAAAAATAAAGACTATCTGCAAGCATGAATATATGGTGCAGGGTTATGAACACACAAGAGAGAGCAAAGCTGAACACAGAGCTCCAGAATAATACAAATCACTTTCCACAAAGTAAGGCTTGCAAAACCTGAGACTTCGCCTGAAAAGATTCAGCACCACACTCACTGTTCATGTTCATAGCTCATATACTGTAGGATGATGTTAGGCAGTTGGTCTCATGAGTTGTCCTAGTGGGTCAAGGAACGTACCCCATGCTTTATGATGTTCTGGCTTCCAATCAAGGAAGTGACTTTTGTCAAAGATCATCCATTTCTCACATAAATTCAAATACAGCAGAAAAACCAACTCTGACTCACACTTTCTTTTAACCAATCACAAAAATCCATGGTGGGTTACCTGTGGGATAGTGGGGTAAGGCGCCTATCATGCACTTATGATATTGTGGGGTTGAAATCAGCTCATGACCTATGAGCACCATGTTCACCTCTCTGCCCCACCTTCTGGTCTCAATCTCTCCCACCTCTCTGTCTGTTGTTACTATGCTATCCAAAAATTCAGAAAAGCCCTAAAAACATTTAAATATCAATAATTCAAAGCATGGCTAAAACTGGTGGGTTAATAAGTATGATCTTGTAAACTTTCAGTCTACATTGCCTTGCTGTTGCACAGGATACAGACGATCAACGGCAAGAAAGAACAATGTCAGCTCCATTTACAAATTAGAAGGTACATGACATGTCTACTGATTTCTACTGACCAGACATTTGTCACAACTCCATCACCATTATAACTCCACTTAAACTGATGTACACCAACCAGATATTTGTCACAACTCAATCACCAAATTAACTGACACACAAAACTGCACACCTACCGCACTCTGGCATATGTTTCTTCCTCATCCGCAGCAATCCAGGCTATGTCTGCCAAGGTAGGGACCATGGGGCCGTCAACAGGGCGCAGGGGCGGCAGACCTGGTAGTTCCTACAATACAAAACAATCAATGTTGGGGGATGTCCTGTCACGATAAAGCCTCAAGTTTAAGAACTTTGTCACAATATTTTTTAATCAAGGACTACTACACAATACCATAAACCAATCTGTATAATAATTCCATATAGAACATGATATTTACCTGGAAACATGCCCTTTGGGGGGGTTTGAGGGGAAGAGTTGAGCCTATTCTTCTCACAACACTACGGGTGGATCCATGAGGCTTGTTCTGCCAAATAGGAATAACTTCCTGAAGAGTGTGAAACAAATACCATGCCGTTAGTATTCCTCAAACCACTCGTGTTAGTGCACAATGCAGAATATGTGCACACCGATGCAATCCTTTAGTAACTGCAGCAATGTCGACCATTTAGGGACAAATCAGCATACAACTTCAAGATGAAAGGGAGACCATAAATAGGCCAGTGATGGATGACTTACTGCTTCTGTTTCCATGGTTAAGGTTCTCATATGCTGCAGTGGGGCACACCTATGCCGGGTGCTTAAGATGGGATGGAGTGTTTCTAGCAAACAAAGAAGGGCATGCCAGTCCCTATGTCAAGTCTTTAGTGCTGTCCAGTGAATTATTTCTGCATCTGTTGAGGGTAACACACAGAAAAAACATTTACGTTACGTTACCTAACGTTTGATGTTGTGGCTTCACAAGAGCAAGATTAGCTAACGTTAGCTTCGCTAGATAGCTAATATGAGCTAACGTTAGCCATGTTCGTCATGCAACGGTCAAAATAAAGTAGCGTTATCGGTTAGCTAACTTCACTCTTTAACGTTAGCGTTACTTCTTATTTTAAGAGTCGACCATGATTTAAGCCAACCCAATGTTAGCCTCTAGGTTAGCTAGCTAGCATGAATAACGTAGTAACGTACAAGATGATGTACGCCAAGTAATGTTAGCTTGTTTACTAGCTAGCCTAGCTACTAGGGAGCTTTGCTAACTTTTTAACGTAGCCTAACACAGGCTCAGGTTAGCTTAGCTAGCAGTTAGCATAGCAGCAAAGAGATAACATTACGGTCCTTCGGTTGACCCTCAGCCTTGTGCAATATCAATATTTTGCAGTGCATTTTGCTCATCGTCACAAAATATGAAACCTGTCATTCGCACATAACTTACGATAAACAATGCTGTATGTGGAAGATTGCGATTATCATATTTTTCAGAGAAACATACTCTCCTTTTCGTCTTTCAGACTTCAGTTGGTCGTTTTTGTAGGCCCGGAAACCTAGACCTCCGTTCTATTGTCAGATTGGTTGGTGTTCCACACATGCTATATCCCCAGCCAATGAAGTTCGAGCATCCACAAACAATGTCAGAGCGCCCCATAGCATCAGGGGCAGGTATTGTAGTAAAAACCAGAACTCAGTTAAACACACTAATAATAATACTACCTTTAGCGTTAGCTTTTCACCAGCTTCAGTCAGAAATCTGTAATACGTGCCGTTTGCAGCTCTGCATACAGAAATGCCTGCACCTCTTATTGCCCTTTGATTTGAGCCAGGTAGGCTAACACCTGAGGGCAATGATCTATAATAAAACTTGTTATTGGACATTATTGCTTGAAGCCTATTTTATTTTAACTATTCAAGTATTATCAGAGACTTCTGCCACTAAACTCGGTCTTCCATCGCTGTACCGGCCCTTTAAGAAATGGGCGGAGCATGAATACTGAACTTGTTACTGTTGTCTGCAGTGATATCATAACACTGCAATATGAAGTCCTCTTATGATCACTACCCGCTGTCATCCTCAGGCAATAATTAAAACAGGTCAGTTTCTCTATTTGTCGTGATGTTGTCTAATGCATATCAAATCCTTACCCGAGGCTGACTGTCTCTAGAATTTCTCAATGAGAATGGAGCTGCAGCTGTATTTTTTATGCTGGGATAACGTTAGGCTCGGCATGCAACGCTCTCATCTCGGCAATAACGCTCACTTCCTCTAATATGAGACGATAGCAGTTAGCTCTAACATGATGCATACATCACCGTTGAGTGATGTGATTGAGATCTTGGTGGGTACCGTACAGTAGGGTTTGTGGCCTACTGTAGCCTGTTCCGTTCAGAGATCACAATTCACTTTAACAGGCCCAAAGGAATGTGAGTTGCATAAATGTGGCTGCTCCAGATGCAACCACATGTATCTGTTATTATGAATACAGGTCTTGGTCACATCTGAATTCAAGCTTCTTGGGCCGCTCTTGTGTTAACATAGACACATTGAAATTTTAATAATACCCACTACATTTTTGCACCAAAGCTTGCATCTCTGCTCAAGCACTCCTGACATGTGTTGATTGACAGTCTAATTAAATAGGAAAACCTGGTTCCATTACTATGCTGCTGCGGCTATGGTTCACATTTCTTACAGGGGCCAAATGGTCTCCTGGAAATGGATTAAGCTTAGTCCTGAACAAAACATTTTATTTTAATAGATTTTCTGTTTGCACATATTTTACATTCAAAACTATGCCTACCCATTGTCTGGAAAACCAGTCCAAATTGTATAACTTCTCTCTCTCTCTCTCTCTAGTAGGTGTGGTAACTGGGGCATGGTAGACATGGGGAGCAAGAGGAGGAGGAAGGATGCCAGCTGAGCCCCTCGTCGCTCTACCACTACCACTGCTGCCAACGTCAGATAAGGACTGAGAAAATGGCTCAGTCTGTGAGGAGGCCTGCGAATCTAGGCGCCATGGAAGACAAGCTACAGAGGGACAAGAACAGGACCAGCTACTTTGGCAACGTCAAGTCCAGGTCAGGACTGGCGATTAGATGGATTATCAGCTAGAACAATGGGGAAAGTGTTACTTAGACTTGTGACAAGTTTGGCTGGTTTTTTGTTTTCAGTCTTTCATCACTCACCTTTAATGTCATGTGAGGGTGAAATGGGCATGTTCGTAGAACAAACCATATGCTGTTAAACCACAAAAAAGTAGGAGTGGCATGTGCACATTTTCACAAACTGCTTACATTTGATGTCTCCTTTCAGTGAAAAACCACACGCCATGAAGAGTATTATGTAGGCGAGAGCTGCAGGTGCTTGCCAGGAACTTGCTTAGCTAGCCAGAGCTCCAGCAACTCCCACTCTCTTATGAATAACTAATATGAGACTGCAAATGCTGCTCTAAGCAGTCATTCTCATTTCCAATACCTCAACAATCAGTCTACTGAGTCCTTGTTTCTCTGTTGTTATACAATGTAGAGGACAAACATTTAATTAAAGGTATGTCATGCGTTTAGTATTTTACAGGAAACAGCTGCAACAGTGTGTGTGTGTGTGTGTGTGTGTGTGTGTCTCTGTGTGTGAGCGTGTTTGTTTGTTTGTGTGTAGTATTTGTGTGTGTGTGTGAATGTGTTATCTGAATATAGTTCAGTGGCATTACAATGACAGTACATGCTTTCATTCTGCTCTGTCACCTTGTTAGGTTGGGTTCTAAGCTACCTGCTGGTGTCATCCAGCCCCCAGAATTCATCACAGGCCCATGGGACACACAGCCTCAAGCCCACGTTGCCAAGGAGGCCACAGACAACAGCCAGCACCAGCGCCAGCGCCAACCCGCTGCAGGCCGGCCCCTCGACCATGTCCCCCACATCAGAAACCCCAGACTGCGGCAATACTACCTGCAAGGTGCTCTATCAGGCAATGGATGACTTTGACATCTAGGGCAGGATCTAGGTTATTTGCATCATTAATGGCCAATATAGCTGTGGGTTGAACATCAGTTTGAATTCAAATTTCATGAAGGGCAAATTGAGCCTACCAGTATTTGCATATCTTTGGTACTTACCTTCATACCAAGCAGTTAAAGAATGGCAGATAGACTGTAGACAGTGGTGGGTTTGGGCAATTTTTCATTTATCATGAACTGATGAGGCACATGCGGCAAGGAATTTTTAGAAAATATTTGTTAAACGATGAGTATGTTTACATGCACATTAATATTGTGATTTTATGGACACTTGAGTGTTCCATATTTTAGTTGGCACATGTAAATGCGACATATACAATAGCCAGGATAAGATCAGATTCTTGAATATGATGGCTAGGACATCCCACATTAGCTGGGATACTGAGGCATGTGTAGATACACCTAATTCTGTTTGCTGTTGCTTTTTGTGGCCTGCATAAAGGAGTGCTGACTTTGAGATTTGATTATTCAAAGTGAGGACTGTGTAGCCTCAAATCGAAATCTAAGTTAGTGCATCTTTAAGCTCCATTTCCATGGTAATATTCTGTTGACTAGCCGTGTTCAAGATATGCATATGAAGACACATATAAACACCCAATTCTTACCAATACCTTAACGAGGATATGAACTAGTACCCAGAACAATGTGTACATGTAAACACCCTTAGTGATGGTGGGTTTTGATAATTCACTCCTTTATTAAGCATAATAGGATGATGACAAGGCATAATGCAGAAAGGACTAGAAGATATATTATATATTTGTGTAACAATGAGACAGAGCCCACATAGACTCGTCAAGCCTGACATAGTCATACACAATAAAGCACATGACTGTATTGCGACTTCCTCATACTAAACATAGCACACGGTGAGTTGCACTGTGGATCATGAGACTCCTGTTTACAGTGTTGTTATTGCTATTTAACTCTTTCTTTACTAAAGTCACTCGTCAACAAAGGCTGCTACGATTGATATTTGACCAGATTTCCACAAATTGATAGATAATTGCATTGCTGTGGGAAAAACAAACAAACCCTGATGAACCACTGATCTGAAAGAG
>OMKL01086426.1:0-13030 GCA_900302295.1 Parasudis fraserbrunneri | reverse complement strand
CAATTAAAGGCTGACCTGAGTGATCACATGGTTTTGTTTAGAAGGTTTGGTTCGTTGGTCAATTGGTAATGTGAAACATAACCAAACCAATTATAAACTGCAACAAAAGTAACAATTTCTCTTTCTCTCAAATTTTCTCTGGTTCAGAGCATTTCAAACGAACTTAGGTGTGAAAATGCCCTAAATGACGGCAAGGCGTCTTTATGAATGTCCACCATTAGAACCTAGCTAACATACCTGTAATTGTGCGTTTGCAGAAACAACCGGTTTGTTACAGATGGTGACGTATCCGTCGTTTCCAAAATATCCTCCACAAACTTTTTTTGGTCCGTCAGAACAGATACAAATCTGGCAGAGACATCAGCCCTGTTCAAAAAATGGATACTCACCGAAAAATATTTAAAAACGAACGTAGACGGATGGCCACAACGGATCAGTGTGGCTGGGCCATAAGGTTAGAGAAATCCCTCACCTGAATCCTACAGTTACAATTGAATCCATGTGGTTGCAATGCTGAGATGCTGTACCTTCTCTGTTGAAGACATCACTCGTTTGGGCTGCTGTATGGCAACTTGCTCTGGCTCTGCCATCAAAACTAATTGTTTCATGTTAATTGTACCAAATTACTCAAAATGTCCATCCCCATTTACTATAACACACATATTCCCTCTCATGTTCTATTGCCTAAGTAGGTGTAGTTCAATGTTTTGCCATTCTCCACCTTGACATTTTTTTATTGGATGTTAAGCCTATCAAATTCAGCTCTCTTTACAAAGGCAGTGTGACTAAAGCATATCACCAAAATGATTTCCAAATGTGTTTGATTGCACGTGCCCTCATCTATGAATTGGGACGTTTTCTGCCCTCTTCTCATTCTGTCCACCTTGGCTTTTCAAATGCTACAATGTGAATGTCATTTAAGTTCCACAGCTGTTCATCCTGCTGCAGCCATCTGTTAACCTTCAAACTCCACATTGGATGATAGTGGGATGATGTAGACCTATACACATTCCATGATGTGAAGCCCCTTATTGGTTATAGACCCTTTTACTGTTTGTAAACGGTGATGACGTTTTGGGATGCGCACACAATTTGATTTAGAAGTTTCCAGGATGAAATCATGCAATGTCTGACGACCGGTCCGTGCAGTAGCTTTCATCCAGACTGTCCCTAGAGTCTCTCCCCAAACGAGGTGCATGTTGTTTCGTTTCAGAAGCAAGAGTTTTGCCTATAAGATGACATTGACTTCACATTGTAGTTTGTAAACTTACAACATTGTAAAAATGTGGAGGATCAGTCTGAACAAGTGTAAGTCATGTGAAGTTAATCCCCCCCCCCACTGTTGCAGAATCACCCTAAACTGGCCGGTGACCTGAAAACATGTCCATTTAATGCTCGCCACCTGATGCAAAAGCACGAGCTCTCTCACCACATTGCCAACTGTGTGGACAGGAAATCTGTTAACACTGAAGATTGTAAGATACTTAATTTTTTTCACACAGACACTGACCATTTTATGTAGAATCCTACAAAATAATTACATTTCAGAGCTAGTCTAACCATGTTCTGTTGTTCACAGTGGGAAATGCAGAGATGCAAAGTAAATGGCAGGTCCCTGTCAGTACTTGGACAAACCCCAACACGGATGAAGATTGGGACAAAGGTTAGAATGCATTTGGCACTTCACTACTAATTTACTACTTACGATTTTATGCTAGTCTATTAACCACTTTATAATTATTATACATTTTTTTTCTTTAATTTTATTTTTTTTCTTCAGAATAACAAATGCCAGTCCATAAAAGGGTTGACATTCATAAATGTGACTCAAGTTGGAATGCAAAATATTTTTTTCCTATTCAGAGAATATGCATATTGGCATAAGATTGTGAGAGATTGATGGGCTCAATGCAGATAATCTAAATTGGCTATTTGCAGGCACCATTTAACCCAGAGCCCTGTTTTACCATGTTAATAAATGGTTCTGGCTTAACCCTTTTGTGAATAGGGCAGCCTGACACGTCAGACCCACGGAACATATGCAAGCTAGCTCCACAGGGTCTGAAAGCGGCCCATTGAGAAATAAACAAATAGCTTGCTGGCGAAAACAGTCGTCTATAAAGTAAATTTGACTTACCATGGTGATGGGTTGGTGACTCGTCATTAATGATGGTGGGAATTCATGGCGCTATGATAAGATTAAAGTACAAGGAAAAAGACGATTTCTCCATTTATCTGCGTTACCATGGCAACGGGCTGTGTGCCATCAGACAAGTGCGTTTTATATGAAAGTTTAGAATAGCCTACATTGGTGAGCTATGCCTTCTTGCTGCTGCAAAATCGTCTTTTTCTTGTACTTTAATGTAATCACAGCGCCATGAATTCCCACTGTCGTTAATGACAAATCACTATCCCATCCCGAAAATTTACTTTATTGACTACCGTTTTCGTCGGCAAGCTATTTGTTCATTTCTCAATGGGCAGCTTTCAGGGCAAAGCCTGTGTTCAGGGCTTGTTGCCTGAGCATGACTGTCATGAATTTTAAACTTTTGGTCCAATGCATTATATATACATACATTTAAAATAAACAAGGCTGTGCTTGTTGCAGAGGCCGATGATGCTGCTGCTGCTCCTTTTGTGTGGGGCGTGTCTACATTGCTGAGTCAAACGTTAGTTGCCTACTTCTCAACTCCATTTCAACATAACTTGTGCTGTTTCTTATTTTTGCTTATTTTTCCAATTTTCTTGTTTCTTTGCAGACCTGAGCCAAGCACAACTAATAATCTCACTCCTGGTTTAAGAGCACCAAGAACTCTTCCATGGTCAATGTACAAGCAGTAATTCAAATGTTCTCCTCTGTGGTCATCCTCCAAAGAGGGAACAATTCGACCCACAGTAAAACATTCATGTTTAATGTATAGTTAAGTTGCGTGTGTGTGTGTGTGTGAAAAAGCCTTACATTTTACATTTTGTGAGTTCAGTTCTCACTTTAAAATTGTGTCAACCCCAAGTTTAGAGGGCCTTGTGCATGAATATTTCCTTGATTCTTAAATTTGATCTTAATGTGTAGTATAAAACGATGTGGGATTGGATACTGCTTGGAAATTGTATTTCAGCTCATGTTTCAATGTCAAATGTTCATGCAGCACATTTGCTTATCATCACCCAGATTTTCGTATATTTGGCAGACCGAGTTTGCAAAGAGCTAATTTTTTGCTGTAATTAAAGCTGTATACCTTGCATTGATTGGAGGATTACTTTCCAGCGTGTGGAAGAGTGGTTAGATTAAAGGCATCTTTGCTATAACTGTTATGTGAAATTGATTGTACTCTGCACCTTGGTTGTATTAAAAAGTTCTTAATCACTTTAACTTGTTTGTTCTGTAAAGTTGGAAGGGAAAAAATATGGTATTTCTATAATTCTCTACAGCTTAGTTTTGATTTGTGAATATGAATAAGGCCACATATCGCCCATATCTTGATTTTGTTTTTTGTCCACATGGGACCCATCTGATTTTCTTTTAGTTTTTTTCCTGAGCGGTGTGAACACAAAAATCTGATCTCTTCTATGTATCCACAGTGAGAGCTCACTGTCGCTCACTTAAAAAGAATGGAGGACAGGAGCCTTCTCACACTCCTCAACAGTTGACGAACCGTCATCCGATCTCCACAGCTAATAATCCTGGAGATGAGTGCTTGCATCGCTATTTCACTCAATTCCATAATTCATATCATAAATGTGTGCATGCAGGGCCTTTCAGGTTTGTACACATTGATGTCAGCTATGGGTCACATACAAACAGTCCAGGCAAAAAGATTGGATCTGAGCAAAAAAATCTTAATTGAACATTAAGGCCTTTAATGTGAAGGTAGCCAAAGTCTCTCCTTTGGCTGAAGACTCAAGTGACAATATCATGAGACAAATCCTGGAGTGGCTCCATACAGTGAAACAACTCCCACGCCAGCTACGTTCACACTGCAAGCCTTGGTGATCAGTTTGGATTTATTACTCAGATTCAATTTTTTTGTTTGGCTGTTCGCATTATTTTTTAAATGTGGCCAATATCAGATTCCAGTGTGAACTGGTCACGGTCCTGACCTGACCCGCATGCACAAAAGAGTAACAAACGGAAGTACAATAAACATGGAGGCCACTGAAGTCAACGTTTACTGTTTTGTTTATAAGTTGATGTGCAGTGGAAACCAGTGAATTCGTGAGCAGATGATAACGAGGCCCCATTCGGCCATTTGTTTTGATATGCTTTCAAACATAGTGGTTACGATACGACCCCTCAAGTTTTGCTTGTATCACCCCAAATACTTATGAGGTCTAACACCTCACTGTCCCTCCACTGACTACCTCCATCGCAGCTGTCTTCCACGTTTGTATTCACAGAGTGACTCCCGCCAGTGCAGAATTGTGACGAATGTCATTCTAGAGTGACGTAAAAGTCGCATGAACTCCGATATGACTTCAGACTGAGGTTGCTTTGCAAAAAATCTGACGTTTATCTGATTTAGGACCACATATGACAGTGGCCCAAATCAGAATGGAAAAGATCAAATTCCATGTGATTTGTGCTGTTCACACGGTCATGAAAAGAAAACTGATCTGAGTCACATGTGAAAGACAGAAGAAAAAATTCTGATTTGGGCCACTTTTGCCTGCAGTCTAAACGTAGCCATGGTGATTTTACAGTAATATGATTGAGGGCTATAAGCCCTACATTTAAATAAAACTAGTTTGGATGCAATATCAAACAAAAATTATATGAGCCCACAAAGTCTGCTACTACTTCCCTGTCATTGGACCAATTCCAAAAACTTGATGCCGTCGCAAATTAAGAGTCTTGATGTCTGGTTGGCTTCCAGTTTAGGAAGACAATTGTCTGTTTATAGATATTGATTTAGCTGTCCAAGATCATTGGAATAGCACAATGTAAATTATGTTTTCTGTTTTTTTCCATTTAAGCCAGTTGAGAAACCTGCTTTATACACTTAAAGGGATAGTTGTTTTTTTTTTGTTTGTTTGTTTTTTAGATCTCCCCATTTCTTACTTACCAATGACAGTCAAACGTTAGTGGGCTATCTTAAAGTTAGTCCTTTCTCAGCACTATTCATGCTGTTCCTCATACTAGCTCTGGCTAGTTGGCCACAAACCAATGCAAAGTCAATGGGGACAAGCTCCTGTCTGAACAAGCTGACTGAAGCTCACTGAAATCTACTTTGTGTGCACTGTGGATTAAATGTCCTTGAGCCTCAGTCAGTTTGTTCAGAGCGTGTTCCCATTGACATTGCATTGGTTTGTGGCTACCGTAACTAGATGGAGCCAGCGCCACATGGCGCCGGACAGAGCTAGTATAACAGCATGGATTGCGCTGAGAAAGGACTCTACCGATCAACATCATCACTGGTATGTAAGGGACTCACATACTATTATACTAGAACTATTCCTTAATACCCATTCTGCACTCCCAACATCCTTCTCCTATCGCATTGTATAACCAGTTGTTGGCAATGCCCATTGGTGAAATGTGTGTTGGTTTTTTATGGCCAGATGAGGTGTTACCCCAGACTGTCTGCAAGCAGATGCACTAGATTGGGGAGAGAGAGTGTCTGCAAAATGTAAGTAAGACAACCTCACTCCACAGAACTTGAATGTGTGGTGCCTGTCCTAGTACTCAGAATTTTGATATTGTCATGGTAATGTCCATGTCTTTTGGGGGACCATTGAATACGTTTGAATTTAGCAATATCTGTCAAGACCACAAATAATGACGGTTACAGAATCTTAAACTGGGGGTGGAGACAATGTTGTGACTTAATAACGCGACTCTTGTTGTAGTTACTATCATCACTACGCGACAGAAATGGCTGCGTGTGGAATGTTCCGCTGTTTGTCTTCCAACTTTTCAGCGGCTTTGCCTTTGCTTACCCGCTCAGTACCTCTCTCTCCAATACGACTAGCATCTAAGGCTTATCTTCAACGAAGCATTGTCACTACTACCCGGCTATCGGCAGGTATTTATTTCTCAACCTCATAGCATTGATGTAGCTATGGTTGTCACGTTTAGCTAACACAAGTTAAGCTAGCTAACGTTAGCTAGCTAACTAAAGGACGTCCTAGTCACTGACGCCGCTGCAGCACAGCTGCAGGGCAGGTGCAGTGTGTGCGAGGTAAATGGATCAGTCTTGCCCTCGCCATCAGTGCCCGGAGGAGCTTTACATTATATGACAAGTATCCTGTGTTCTAAAGCCGTTGTCCTGTTACCCTGCAGCACTCAAATTCACAGACAAGCACGAATGGATCCGAGTAGAAGAGGGTGGCGTGGGAACAGTCGGGATCAGCAACTTTGCACAGGTGGGAGGACACTGGTATTAAATGCTAATAAAGAAAAAGCCGAGGCAAAACCCATATTCATAATATATACCCTTAACTGAATACATTATATTGATCGGCATAAATCAGCTGGAGAGACTAACTTTGCCTTTCTGTTTGATATTTGCTTTGCAGGAAGCTCTGGGAGATGTAGTTTATTGTGGACTGCCGGAGGTAGGCACACAGCTGGCTCAGCAAGGTAAGACTGGCAGGCAAGCTTTTTTGTTTTAGTTGTTAGTTGAGAAATAATAACTTGGGAGATCATTCTTTGCTTGTAAACAAAAGATAAAGGCACTTAATTGTCGGTGGGTGAAGAAGAGAGGACCCTTTATTCAGTTGGCATGGCCAGAGTAAAATAAAAATCAAACAGTCCTCTCACAATGCAGACGGAAACTGGATAATCAATTTGGTACAAAGCTTGCGCAACAAAAACAAGAGAAATCGATATCAAGTAATATATGATGCAATAAACAATATGTAGGCTACATGGTAGTAAATGCAGTAAAATATCTAAAGAAATCTTAAAGCACAACCGTGTCACTACAGCTTAACAAAATACAGGATGTCTACAATTCTTACTAGATATTATCTGACTCTGTGTTAAATTCACTTCTATCTATCTAACTGACTGACTGACCTATCCCTTCTCAGATGAGTTTGGTGCACTGGAGAGTGTGAAGGCAGCCAGCGAGCTCTATTCTCCTTTGACTGGAGAAGTTAGAGAGGTCAACATGCTACTGGCAGACAACCCCGGTCTGGTCAACAAATCCTGCTACAAAGATGGTGAACATCCCACACACTCAAATACTTGCACTTCCTTTTTTGACATTCCTTGATTTCCTTGGAGATTTGCCTTCTATATTAAGAACATACTGAAAATCTTTTGACTATCTGTGATGAAACCTGACTCCTTTTCCTGCTATCTTGGCTATAGGTTGGCTGATGAAGATGACCATTGCCAACCCTGCCGAGCTTGATGCACTGATGGACGAGGCAGCCTACGAAAGGTACATCCGCTCCATTGAGGACTAACCTGTCACTTCTCAGTGTGCGCTACATTCTTCCCTTCTTTTTTCAATCACCACTGGCAGGGACGTGCAGCAGATGTGCCTGTAGTGTCGATTGTGATACTACACCCTGGAACCACCGATGGAGCTCCTGAGCTCAACCGTATTTGACCCGTCCGTCAGTGTTGTAGAGCTGTGAATGTTAGGAATCTTCAATCTGCTGTTAATGACTGACTTTAGAGGACCTGTGAACCTGAGGTGACAAAAAACGCCCATTGGCAGACCAGCCAGTTGGAAGATAATAATGTTTGATTTCTGATATGGCCTGAGATCTCCAAAGTGAAGGGACTAGGGGTTGTTGATCGCAGTGGATAAAGTAGTATTCAAGAATTTCAAATCTGAGACTGTCTGATGGGGCTGGGAGACTGCGAAAACAACAAAAGCACTTGGGTTTTGATGTTAAATGTGGGTCTGCAATGCATGTACATATTACATCTACAGTATCGAGGTGGGACCTGTACAGTAGAAAATAAACTTTTCCTCACTTTATATTGTTTTGTGATTACTTTTTCTCCTGCGACCTAAAGATGAAAGGTTTATACTCTGCAACTGATCAGGATCTGACTTGAATTCACATTAAAATGTAGAGTATAAACTTTTATTTTTCATGTTGTACAAATTTGCTTGAGCTCTTTTCACACAGCAAAACCGATTATATTATGTAAACAGATGCACATGCTGTAATTTGCAGTCCTTATGGTAGCGGTCTAAATTATCTTCGTTATTCTGTGTCAGAGACACTTTTTCAATTAAATAAACAACAAAATGTAAACCATTTGCCCAACCTCCCCAGACATGCTCTGAACCATTCACCAAAAGAGTACAAACAGCTGAATGTGAGCACAGCACCAAATCCAAGTAGCGGCCTCCACTGTTATAGGATTGCTTCAGCTTGGGCAAAGAAAGTACTGGGCACACACCCATTATAGACCAGAGATAACCTCTAGTAACCGTCATCGGCTGTGACCTTTCAACCCTGATATCCTGGTCACTTGTGTGAAGTGACCGCACCACCAGGCACTATAGAGAACCTGTCCTTGGCTGTGGGGGTCTGTCTGGCCCTGCCTCGTGGTGCAGGAAGCCGTGGGACCCCCTCCATCCTCCGATAGTTGTTCTCCAACCTCTCCTTCCTCTGCACTCCCTCATATATCACGCTGGCAGTGAAGTCTCTCTCGTTGAGGAAGGCAATAGTCTCATCCCGCTTGCGGCTGACATAGCCCTTCAGAACAGCGTCGTATGGATTTGAGGCAGCGTCAGCATCCGGATCAACCAACTGGTGCTTGAACTCCATGCGGGTGATGACGGGCATGAGGAAGTGCTTTCCTGTATGGACCATGCCCCCATGTGACATGCCCAGAGCCTCGGAGACCAGACGTGGAGGCAGGGGCACCAGGTCACACCCTGACCGCTTGTCCACATACTCTCCGAACTGCTTCCGCACCAGGGCCACATCCTGCAGAGACTGGGTCCTACACTCCTCCAGGTCTGTCACTATGCGCTTGGGGTAGGTCTGGCCAAACACCACACCTAAACAGAAGGTGGGGGAAAGGAAATTATGTCTTTGTCTGGGTTTGTGTAATGTTAAGTGACATGATGATGATGTCTTAACTTGTTTGGGATGACTTTCGGCACACCTCGAAAATAGGTGGGAGTAGCCAGTTGTAACCGGGGGGTAAGGAGCAGCCTCAAGTTGGGACAACTCAGAGAGTTGACTACTCCAGTAACAACATGCATTGTGTAAATAGCTTACCTAATACAACATCTAACTACAAATATATGTGAATTAAGTGTCATCTTTTTTAATAAATGGATACAGGGAGTACCAGGACCTTTATATTTCTCTCCCATAACATTTTAATCAGGGGTTTTGATATATTTATTTATCAATTATATTAAAAGAGGACTTCTTAATGTTCTTTTCAACAATTATATACGACTTCCATGAATCTGTGGAACATGTAAGTCTTTTGCAAAGAAACTAGTTTAATCATTTTAATTATTCTCCAGCACCTCTTTCTTCCCTTGTACTGAACTCACTGTTTTTGGTGGGTGTAGCACACACCAAATTTTACATTCATTATTTCCATCCCTACCTGGCTACCGCACACCCAAAAGAAAAACACTTTAACAAACTGGGCAGTACATTAGGTACACACTGTTCCTGGCTTCAAAAAGCCAGCTAATTGATTAATCAAAGCTAATTCATTGCTTGTGTCCCACTTGTGACACCACAAACGCAAAAATTCAGCTTGATAATCTGAAGACGTCAAACCCTGGCCAAACGGCAAGGAGTAACTGTAATTTTCCCCCAGCACCCAAATAACCTTTGAGAGTGCCAAATCCATACAAAGTCTTAATGTTTTCCATAATATGTCCCCTTTAATAATAAAATTATTTATTTCAATATAGACATGGCATTGCAGAGACCGCGTTTAGGAGGAATCTAAGATATTCCAAGTGTGAATGTCAGTATGCTATTCAGAAAATAATATGACTGCCTGGCAGTTCATGAAGTTAATCTTGGAATAATGATGAAGAATAAGATTGACGTTTCTTCATTTCCTTGTGGGTGGTGATGACATAAAGCTTTTCTGAGCCAATAAGCAATTAGCTCAAGCGATAGCTAGTCGGTTTTCCATCATACATGACATTCTGCAGGTGGCGAAGAGTAACTACAGCACCTGGCCCTCAAAACTGCAAGTGCCTCGGTCCTGTGAGAGCAAGTTGGGACGAAATTCTAAGCATCATGCAATGTGCTTTGTAAGCCAATGGTCAAAAATTGCAGATCCAACTCATCTCAAAAGCTTACTGACTCCCTCACCTGCACGGTGCAAGATGGAGGCAGGACACTGCCAGGGTTTGTGAATGAGTTCATCAGGCAGCCCTGCCAGTTCAGGACACCACTTCCTGACAAAGCTGCCAAAGGGGTCACAGGTCATCGCCGCATCAACAGGGTGCATGACAAAGTTCCAGTGGTCCAGACCACACATGCCTCCATTCTGCCACATCATGGCATCTATGGCAACATCTGCATCTACCAGAGTGTCCTACACAAACATATGGAGAATATTTGACAAAAACTCGTAAATGCCAGAATGTTGCAGTTCGCTGTGTGTGTATGTATGGCTGGGCGACATGGAAAAACAAATATAAAAATATTCAGAAGAACTCATCAATAACTATATATCACAATATCTGTTTAGGTATGGAAATTAACATGTTAGATAATCCAAATTATAGTCATCATTTTGGAATGCTTGGTAATGGGAAGTGTGATACATTATCAAAATGAAATTAATTTCAATCAACATTTTCAAATATTTTAGAAAAACTGTTTTGAGCTTGGGATCAGCCAAGTTGACCCCTAACACTCCCTATTCTTATAAACACTCGACTTTGCGAGTTTGCTCGAGCCTCCACCATGTTTCAAGGGAGAGTGGCTGTTTAACCCTTCAATGCTCCCTAAAAACTGAGGCAATCAAAGTGCTGGCTTAAAAGACTTGCTGTCCCAGGAGACATTGCTACAGCAAAACAGGTCTACCACCTCATTATAAGTGTCCCTTTCTGATATGTCACTAAAATGAAGGGGGAATAATGGTCAAATTGGGACAGAGCTTATGTCTCACCTGGAACCAGCGGTAGCCCTCTTGCCAGGGCAGGTGCAGGTACGCTATGAGGAAGGATGCCACCACGTGTCTCATGTAGTTGTTCATCCAGCCGGTCAGCCACAGCTGCCTCATGGCTGCATCCACCAGTGGGTAGCCAGTCCTCCCACGCTGCCACGCCTTCAAGTGGCCACACTCGGTGCTCCAGCGCAGAGCCTGAATAAATCAGTAGATGTAGCATGCTCATTAACTCTGGATCATTTGTCCTACAGACTTATCTGTTATGTATGTGGGCGTAATATGATCGTTTAATTACTAGTGCGCGTAGCCTGACTGGAAACTGAGGAGTGACTGAATGACT
Source organism: Parasudis fraserbrunneri (assembly GCA_900302295.1). NCBI lineage: Eukaryota > Metazoa > Chordata > Actinopteri > Aulopiformes > Chlorophthalmidae > Parasudis > Parasudis fraserbrunneri. The sequence goes on along the minus strand of OMKL01086426.1, from coordinate 1,619 downwards.
ATGAGGTTGTCGCCTATGTGTGTATATCAGAGTGCAGTAATGTGAGACTAGTGTGTACAGCGTATTTCTCACCTTGTATGGAGGCCTGAGGGACTCCCAAGGTAGGTCAGGGAATAGGGTTAGCTGCCAGTAGGCTAAATCCCTCCAGGCTAGCTTACGTTGGAACTTGGGGGGTCTGCAGCGTGCCTCCTTGGCATCCCAAAGCAGCCAGCGTGGGCTAAGCTGGCCAAAGTGGAGGTAGGGAGACAGACAGCTGGTGTTGGGGGCATCTGCCCTCCCTGACTCCTTCTCATACCTGTATACTCCTAGGATGTAGGGGAAGATTTGTTATTCTACATTATAAATGACTAAGGTCCAGTGTAAACTACCACAGCATTCCACCATTGACACCAATGTGTACAGCATGTGTGTGTATATAATATTTCTCACCATCATGAAGAAAGGCCTCAAGTCGGGCGTGGGCTCCTGCCTCACTGAAATCCCAGCAGCTGCGAATGTTAGCTGCCCAATCAATCTGAATAAAATAAAAAATAACCAAATATTCAATGCTCCGTCACTTATCCCACTGCTGAATTTATCAACTGCTCGACCTTTGTACCTAGCCTAAAATTTCAGCTAGCACATCCCTTCAGAATAAGTGTAGTTTTGCCTTTAAAGCTATTCTTCTGTAGTTACTGACCGTGGTGCCATCCTTCCTGCGGGGCATGCGTGCCAGGCCGAGCTTGTCCAGAGGGCAGCCCTGGGGCCACTGTATGGGGCATGGAAGAGAAGGAGGGGGGTCCAGTGGAACACCCAACCCAGAGCCTGGGTTCTGCTTACAGCAACTCATGAAGTGGGACACTGAACCAATACCTTCAGAGACAAAAGAAGAAGACAGGGAGACCGTTCACAGGCCATTCAAAGATGTAAACATCAGCTAAAGGAAATCATGTGCTCCAACCAATGCATACAAAGGGGAAAAATATCCGGCGCTTTCAGACTTAGACAATCTTGATGAGAGGATCCGAACTGGGTTACTAGGGCACACCGATATTATACAGCATCTTTATTGACTCTGATGAAGATGTAGATGTGTTGTCTACCAGAGGTGGAATGTAACTAATTACATTTGATGGGCGAGGCGAGTTCTGGCAGGACACTCTAAGTCATGTGTGGAGTGTGACAGCTTAGCTGACGCTCCATAGTCCCACCTACACTGATTTGGTGGTCTATTTAAAGACTTCCCCATTCACACACACACACACACCCTGTTTGCTGATGTTGTGCGAGTGTTGCTGCTGCTGTACCTGAAGTAAGGTTTTCACTCACCACCACCCCTGCCTACATCTGCTTTGGTTCTACTCTGTATTGTATGCAACTACTCAAGTGTTGTACTCTGTACTCAAGTGTAGTACTCTGTAAGTTACATCCCCTATGGGGGATCTGTTCGCAGTGCTCCCTGCTGTTCAGTTTCACTATGCTGTTATGCTTTATCTTCTGTGTAAGTTGTTATGCTTTAACCACTTACAGCAGGGAGCAACCCTAAGAGTAGAACCATACCGCCAAGACGAACTCTATTGCCATTGCCATTTATTCTGCATCATAATAAACGGTTATTACTAATGACGTGAGTGATTCCT
>OMKL01086424.1:0-18107 GCA_900302295.1 Parasudis fraserbrunneri | reverse complement strand
CCTCCCCAGAACTGTTAATCACTCACAAGGTCTTGATATTTTCACAATTTCACTGAGATGCATTTAATACTTCCTGGACATCACACAATCAAACTTCTTAACACAATAGACCTGAGGAATAAGGTTCCACTGTGATTTCCCCCCATTGTAGCCATCTAGTGAAGATCAAACCAAGTAATTACAGCCAAACCATCATGTATAGGTTCACGGAGGTGGATTTTGGAGGAAATGTTTTCTATCATAATGTTAACTCATTTCCATGACATCTACTTACACCTTACCCTGACCTTGGCATCCCTTGTCATCTTGGTCATCATCACGCCATTGGCACTTCATTGCCATCTTTATTTTCATAGATCGCTATGAATATTCATGTCCAAAACACAAAAAATATAGCGCTGAAAAAGGTAATCATGAGTTTGTCATCCCAATAGGTTTCCCTCATTCAATTGGTCTGAAATTTGATGAGCACAATTGAGATTTGCAAAGTTGAGGGAAAAAAACAGACTAGTGAAGTCTGCGTAACAGAGAAGATGTTACCAAACCAAAAGTCAAAACAGACACTACTGGAGTATCCAGCTACCTTAAGAAAATCCTTGTAGAGAGCATAGGCAAAACTCTCAAAAGACTCCCCAGGTCTATAACTCTCAAAACAAATATATTTGTACAGCCAGTTTGTAGTTTTGGGTGATTTGTGAGATTATGGGAGTAAAAAAATCATTGTGTTTTGGGTGGAGTGTTCCTTTAATTCAACTGACATGTATTATAGGCTGAGCTAGAGCCTAGGATATTAAAGCCACACCAAGTCTGTTTGAATCCTTGAACAAAACCTTTGGAATGAGATCTTCAATATGGTTAGAATTCACTGAAGTGGGGGTTCGAGTGCAAATGTAGCTTTTAATACCCCTCAACCCAACATTTCATCACATACCATCTCTATCACTAAGCTGTATTATCCTATACTTCTGATCAAGGCACATCCTTTAGACAGTCAAGTTTTCTATTAATTAAGTTCTGGAGCATGTACAGAACAAATTGAAACCACTGGTGCTTCAACACACCACTCACTTTTGCCTCAGTGGTCTGGTGCAACCTACTTGGTCAGTCCTCTTAGCTCACAATACCACACTTGGCTAATGTGGATGGTATAAACACCAGCTGAGGCCAACCTTCCTTCCATGGCCCCCCTTCCCCCTTCCCCACTTCCAACAATAAAGACCGCTCTGCTGGATAGTAAAGTTGTGTGTGTCATGTTACGTCCCTGGTCTAAGGAAACCTGGACACAACATGTTTTAGAGCCCCCGCTCTTCCAACTCCCAAGAATGGTCAACCGAACAGCAATTAAAGTCCTCAAAGTAGCGGTTTATTTTCCACAAGCTTCACATATGAGCAATGCTCAAAATAACAAACACAATCTACTAAATCTAACCCTAAATTTCCTTAACAAAAACAAAGTTGAAACAAAAAGACAAAGCTCTAACCTAAGGAAAATATGAGAAAAATGATTTACCAAAAGAAAAAGGGCTTCTCACTCCTGCAGACTGTTACCTTGGTTTTAAAAACTTATAGCATAGCTTTAAATATTTACATGTTTCTATTTCTATGTACAAATGTTCAGGTAAGAAAGTTACAAAGGTTAACTAACACAGTTAATGAAGATAAAAGGTGAGAAAGTTACCTAATAAGTTACCTAAACACGCTATCACAAATATCTAATCACAAATACTAATTACTAAATACATCACAAATATTCTCAGCAAACACACACAACTTCACAATCCAGAAGAACGGCCTTCATTGTTGGAGACGGAAGAGAGAAGAATGGAACCTTAGCATCAGCTGGTGTTTAAAACATCCCCATTAGCCAATCAGTCAACAGCAATCCTGTCACCTGAGTCATTCAGGGAGAACCCCACCTGCAGCTCATCACACGCACGCATGCACACACGCACACACACACACACACACACACACTGAATGCATACACACTGGGGAGGAGAAAGAGCTGTTAATACAGGAACAGAACAATAAATGGCCAGGGGTCATAACATAAAACATAAATTAATTCTCTTTGTGAAGAAATTCCTCCAATGTTCCATCTCTTCATTCCACAGATACCATCTCTCCAATGAGTGGTTTTGGTGGTTCTATACCAGTGCTTCAGGAAAAACGATAAACAAGAGAGCAACATAATTGTATGTAGGTGTACAATATGCAATGGTACTTGGACTTTGGACTTGACAAAGGGGATTATATAATTGATGGACTATCCAGAAAATTAAGGATGAGTGTTAATGATGTTCTTGTGTTTGACGTACATGGGCCAGACGTGGCCATCGAACAGATCAGGGGGGTCTGACACCTGTTTTACTTACAGGCTTCATGAATTCAGTCAAAAACACCATCAGCAAGATATTTGGTTTACTCAGTGACTCTCTGCACACTGACAATAGATATACCCATCTGCTAATTTTTTATTTGTATTTTTATTTTTTTATTTTATTTTTTTCTAATAACTGTATCACTTGTTCCTCCCAGGGGCTATTGTCTGAAGACATTAAACTTCTGGAGTCAAGATGGCATCTCAACCATTTTTGCCTGACAACCTGAAACAATATAAATATAATAAAAATGAAATACAGGTAATGTAAATAAACTTCATCACTCTTGCCACATAAGTCAAACAACAATGAATAAGCGCTGGTGATGTAATGCCAGTCAAATGTGATTGGACAGTAACGAAGCAGATTGTGACATTATTAGCCTGTGATTATGCTGCTAATCTTACTCTGGCCAAGCAGGCCAAGTGGCTTATGGGTATCAGTGGGTTGTTTCTGCCTTCTCCTGGCATTCCACTGATCCGCTGACAGATGGTTCATTCATTGCTGTCATCATCTTCACCTTGATGATGATGATGATGATGATGATGATGATTGTCACGACCCAAGCCTCTGACTTGTTAAACTAATCATAACTTTGTCTAGGGGTAACATTAAGCTAAAGCTAACTCTAAAGCTAACCGAGAAGCCTAAATCACAACCTACAATATATCTTGCATCCCTACATGTGTAACTTGAACGTGATCCTAACTAAGTCTGGTGAATGCAAATTTGAGCTATATTTATGGAGGGAACTTACCGGTCCGACTAGGTGGAGAATGATGTGGTGATGGGTCTCAACAAGCCTGCTCAGAGCTCTCCAGTGAGCGGCTAGCTCAGGCCTCTCAGTGGTGGAGTTCAAGTTTGATGGTTGTAACATTGGATGTCCTTGATGGGCATTATGCTGGTGATTAAAAGAAAACAAACAGAGGAGGGGGCCTGGTCATTAGCAAAAGGCGCACGCTGGTTCTGGTTGCAGACACTTCCAGGCCGCCCCATACATCCAATTATCAGCAGTCAAGGTTGAACCGTTAGACTCCTCCTCCAACATCAGTCATGTCTGTCCCTATTACTTCCTACACACAACAACCCCATTAGGGATCTACGTCGAACTGCTAATCAGAATTGATCACAAAAATTTATTTACAAAAATACCCCGACAAGGGCCTGTTATAACAGTGATGATGATGATGACAATGGTGACGATATTGATGGTGACAATGATGTCAAGACAAGGCAATGTTTTGATGATAACCAAAGCACAGATGGAGGCTGATGGACAAGATCAGGTGGCTTGCGCTAATCCCTGACTAATGACTTTCAACTTGTAAAACCAGCAGGATAACCAACCATGAGAAGTAATCTTCTGCACACTGGAAAAAAGGGCAGGTGCATCATAAAGCCAACAATCTGTCACATGATTGAGAAAAGTACGTAGTCAGTAGTGCATAGTATGTCCTATACAGTAGCATACAGCAGTTAAAAGCAGCTATGTGCAAGGCATATCTGTCTGTCTATTGATTTTGGTGACCCCCATGACCTTTTCTTTCACTACACCATGAGGCCAACATTTTCAAATGAGCGCATCTCCTGACCCTTTTGGTGTATAGGCACAACATTTGCTACTCACATTCATGATCCCATGAGAAAGAAATCTGTCGGTTTTGATGACTGGCTGACCTTCCCTCTAGAGCCACCATCAGGCCAAACTTTCAATTTTCAAATGAGCGCATCTCCTGACCTATTTGTTGTAAAGTAAACATTTTCTGTGAACATTTCTGACCCCCAGGGGAAGACACCAGTTGATCTTGGTGACCCCATGACCTTTCCTCTAGCAACACCATCAGGCCAAACTGAGAACAAGATATCTTGAAAAGTAATGGCTGGATAACCATAAAATTTGCTGTGCACATTCATTGCCCCACAGGGAAGAGATCTATTGATTTTGTTGACCCCATGACCATTCCTCTAGTGCCCCATCAGGCTAAACTTTCGATTTCAAATGAATAGGGACTTTAAAAATACATGGCCAACAACCACATCCATTAATCAGACTTTTTATAGCAAGAGGAGACTCACAATTTGCAATGCTGCAGCATTAGATCGTAAATTCAATACTGCAGCCTACTCACTCAGTCGGAAGAGATTCTCTAATGGGCTTGCAGCAATAATATCTTGGGAGGGAGCAGTCAAATCACATGTTCCTCCAAGTCTTGCTATTTGCATTTGGCTTCTGGTAATTGCATCATTTGATGTACAGAGTCTTGTAAAATTGTCTTGCTGTGTGTTTGGCTTTTGTAAACAACCCCTCCAAGTAAGCAAACTGGTTAGCAAGCTAGCTAATAGTTGAATTAATAGAGCTTGGGCATGCTTGTAAACAAATAAACAAATGAATGAATGCATAAATACAATTTATCCCTCTGTTGCTCTCTACAGTACCAGTTCAAGTTCAAGTGTGGTTGCTGATAACCTTAGGGCAGCATTAAAATAAGGAAGTAATTTGTAATGAAAGCATTGAAAATGTAATGTAAGCATCTTTTGGCAATGTGTAAGTGACATCCATTTTGAAATTGTAGTGCTCTGCAGTGGGAAATGTTGCATCTGCACATACAGTTTTGTCATTGACACGGTGAACTGTACTATCACTGTATCTTGTCCAGGTCTGATTTGCAGACAGAAACAACCATTTTAAATGTGTTAAATTATGTTTGCTATGTTTGAAATTTGTGTTTTCCCCTTAGTCATATTTCAGAGGGATTCAACATGTAATCACATGTAAATCAAGTATATGTAGTCTGATGACTGTTTCTCAGATGACAGTTACCACATTTTTGTTATCAGATACATGCAATAATATTACATGTAATCCATGACTCCAGAACCCTGTCAATACAAAAGTCACAATGGGGCATTTTAAGGTGCTGTATCTGGTCTGATTTAGAAAATAAATGATTGATTTATTTAGCCCCCTTCTAGGGGTGGCTTCACTGAGCAGTCAATTGTTCTTTTTTCCTTCTCCAGTTTTATTACTCTTGCTATCATGAAAGAGAACAAAGGGGACAGAGTGAAGGTTTACCATTATTGCTTTGGTCAACATTATCAGCAAGCTCCTCAGCCAACAACATAGAAGCCCCAGGAGTAAGTCCAACTCTTCCAGGAACACCCCTTTAGCAGAAACCTGAGCATGTAAAAAGTAACTAAATAAACAAGCTTCCTTCTGAGGTTTGCTGAAGTCTCCTCCTCATCGCCATTAATAACCTAGTCTCAGAGACGCAGACAGCAAAACACCACTAGTTATTAAGCATAGGTGAAGATGTGTGGGCTTTTGTTCTCTATAATAATGGTACAAAGATCAATAGTGACTTAAAAATCGGGGTGTAGTGGCAAAAAAATGTTCTGCCCCTTTAAACTGCTTTCACACAGTCAGCAAATTGCTTCAGCCAAGATTGATGTAGTTTCAGGACCAATGTAGTTGTGTGTGCATCAAGAGATTTTCAGATCCAAGACGGACAATTTCCAGCTCTTTAATTAGCAAACTGCTGAAAGCTGAGCTACATGTCCAGAATCTAAGTTCATACTCAGGTTCTGTTCAAGTGATCTTACCACAGAACAGTAAAAGATACAATCAAGGCATGTTGCAGCTCAGTTTCAAAAAAACTTCCAAAGAACTATTGCATCAGGCTGCTACTCCAAATCTGTTCCTATGTTTTTGATAAAGTGCATGTGGGGATTCAATAAAGTTGAATCCCTTATCTGGTATATTGCCCCTTAGATAGTTATTCTGGTGGCATGGCAGTGGTGGCCTAAAGAAGTGGGCTTGTGACCAGAAGGTCGTCAGTTCAATCTTTGAACTGGCAGGACAAGTTTGGTTGGGAAAGTGAATGAATAACACTTTCCCCTCAACCAACATCCACCATTGAGGTGTGCTTGAGCAAGGCACCTACACACTTTTAAGTGTGATGCAGGGCATTACTGAAAATGAGCATACATGATCAGCACATATACCCTGGGTAAATAAAGGTAAAGAAAAATCTAATCCTATGAATGAATCCTTGAGACAGAGAACTATACGCAGTACATAAATCCTTTGTTTGTTTTGAGGTGAGTCATATCTTCCAAATCAAAGTACAGTATGTGCAATTTAAATGTTAAAGATAGTTGTGCACTGCACTTAGTTTGTGCGTCCGATTTCATATTCCTATATTTCCTGAGTATGGTGAGATCAAATTATTATGGTCCACCACATACTGCCTCACTATCACTGACATATGGTCAGTGAAATCAAACCTTGCAATACGTACTCCATGTCTCCATGCCAGTAAGACATATCTTTGATGTCAGGAAGAAAGACCATCTATGGCTAACAAAAATATACATGGATATCAATGCTGGAGGAAATGTCTAATTATTTTCTAAAAGTAGGAAATAGAGAATTGAGTTAATGGGCCACAAGTGATGCTGTAAGAGTTTCTGCAATTTAAGGTGATTTGCTATTGAGGCAACTCAGCATGATGTTGACATTTTCATACAATTAATTTCCTCTATAAGTACAAAAAGTATTCATGGCCTTATAATCAGCAAAATAATCGATGTGAACAAAATCATTATGAGTACATTTTTATATTATCAATGACCATTTCATCAATGCTTTGTTATTGCAATATGTTGATTTGGAGATTTAATGATGAGGCATCTAGCTTCAGATTATTATTATTATTATTATTATTATTTATTTTTTTTTTTTAAGGGAGTTTCAAAAGTAGGGCTCTTATTACACTTCTTTACATTGTTCCTCCCTCCAAAATGAAGCTGGTACAGTGAATAATTGGAGTGAAATTCTTCTTGCTTCATACTGTTTCGTTATGACAGTATGTCGATGAGCCCTTAGGATACTCCTGTAGCTGCAGACATGTATTATCCCTAATGACCTCCCTCAACACACATTTAGCAGAAAGGTTCTGTTAAGGTCAGCTCTCTCCAGAGTCACAAGTTGGGCAGTTGATAAAAGCTCTCCAGCTGGACATTGTGACTTCAGCAGCCCAGGGAGAGCAGTAGACAAGTCACCTGCTGTCAGCAAGCCACCATCACCACAACAGGCAGCCTGGGAGAGCAGCAGCTTTGCAGTGAGAGTAGAACGACAAATAAGCACTGGACAATGTTGTTATGAGAGACAGATTTGGGGAGGGGTGCGTGAGGGATTAACATATGTACAGTGAGGATTTTCAACAACCTGGTCAATCTATTGCATAAAGTACCACTACAGTGTATGGTAGTCCTAGCCCTGGCATCCCATGATGTCCCGTGATATTTATGTCCACTCTCCATTTGACCTTAGCAGCAAGGTTAACTAATAAACAGAACGTGGTTGCTATTTCAGCCTTTGATCTCAACTTGGCTCAGCAGAGACCTATAGTCCTAAGATTGTCCCTGGCAATGGGGATTGTTTTCTACATTGTCTTTAAACCACAAGTCAAATGACTTAAACAGACAAAACTTTGCTCTGTTTCCCCTTTTTACTGTAGTGAGATCCTGCAATTTCCCTCAAATAATAATAAACAGACAGCACTTAAACTCATGCTCATTATGTTAAAAGTGTATAGAGTCAAAGTACCAGATGATGTGTTGCATTCCAAATTCTTAGGGAGCTCACAGTGTATGTTAAATCACTCTGAATTAAATACCAAAACCTTTACATTTAAATTCAAACCAAAAATCACATTAATCAGTGGCGTGATGGCCACTCAAACTAAGCGGGGCACGTGCACCCCCAGATTTCTGATAGCCCTCTGAAAGATGATGGTGCGCCGACACACCATCCTACATTACTGTCTTTCATGGGCTCTAGCACATTCATTTTGTAAGCTATTGCAGAGCTAGCAATATCATATGAAACTAGAGATATCAAGGAATCTGTATGTATGACATTCAAGCTTACCATGAAAGGGCCTAATATTACTCCAAATTTAAGCTAAATCTTTAAGGGAAAATTGGCATGATCATTTTCAAAGGGGCTCTTGGTTTCTTTTATTTTTGAATCTGAATAAAAATGTGCTCAGTGAAACCACAAGAGTTTCACCCATACAGCCATGCCCGATTTCTGCTCATGCAGTTTTAGGACTAAACCATGCAGTGATGTGACTGTCATGCAGAGATGTGATTTTATAATTATATTTTTGCCTATTTCTGCATAGTGTGGTCCCTAAACAGTCTTGGAATTGCATACATTGGGTACGACTGCAAAGACTCTTGTGAATCTGTATTCATGTGTGATGATGTGAGTCCTCATAGTAGCCCTTTCATTGTGGTGAAACCATTTTTTGAAACTTGACAATCACTGTGTAAAATGTCCTATTGTAACATCTAGAATAATCACACCCTCAGCCTGCAGCAGCACAAATAATTAGTAGACATGAAAATCTCTAAATACATATACCCTAATGAGGTAAATAATAATAACCCTACAGATTACAGAGTTGCAAAAACTGATTTAGTGGAATTTTATAATTTAAATAATCCCAACGTTAAATTGCAGGAATGTTATTTCTTCACTTTTTGCTGACGGGAATCTAACAATGCATACACAGACAGGCTACATTTCCTCTTGGTATACATTCAAGCAAATAACTGCAAAAAATACATAGATTTATATTTATGGGGCTAGAGGTAGTGTAATGCATTCTTGATTCTTGACCTTTATTTTGTGCTTTACAAGGTTAGCTGACAAATACCAACCTGCAGTAGGTGACTTGTGCTTATGTCCAGTCAAAATGAGAGAGCAACAGGTGCAAAACTAGCTAAACAAGTGGACTGAGAGCTCAGTGCTGGGCTCAGCCCTGATTATCTTCCATAAGCTTTTGTGGTGGATGTCTCAAAGACCTGTGTCTTATGCTATTTGTGCGCAAATCCACAAAGTGGCGGACCCAAAGAGGATTTATTAGGCTCTGGTTAGGCTAATCTTTTCAAGGTAGGCTAAGGATATTGGCTAATGATCAGAGACGTTCTCTCAGGAACCCTTTAATGAGCACTCAGTTGGAAGCCCTTTGACCAACTGTGTTACACATCAACCAGATGATTTGGTACAGTATGTCATCTAGGTGTTCTTTAGAAATGGTTTCAGTGGAACTGCATTGCTAGGGAACAGCTCGGACCCATGTTTGTTTCCTGTTGCAGTGTTTGTGAATATCAATAGCTGACAGGAAATCAAATGTAGTCTGTTGTAGATTGTTTGATTGTTTTTGTTGTCACTATACAACAATCCAAAACTAATATTCTCAGAGTTGCAAACAAACAAAGTAATTTGTCATTGCAAAATATTAAGAGGTGCTGTTTGGATTTTATTTATAGGGTAATTCATATTTAATACACAGGATGGTGTTAAACCCGCCTTATATTTTCAGATCATCGTTCTCCAAACAACATATTGACTGCATATTCCTGAACTGCATGATTTTGGAAACCATTAAGTTAGTAACAACCGGTTTTATTCAAAACTTCCACCAATGATTGATGGCATGTGGGATGCTGAAAGCTTCCATGAAGAGTGGAAGGTGAGAATCCTAAGTAATAATAACAGCACAGCCTGTCATGTTGTGCAGTGAAGCTGAAACATGCCCACTGATGATCCAGTCATTTATTGTCTGTCAGTTGATGAGGAAAGTGCAGGAAGAACTGTCACATGATTCACTTGTAATTAGAGCTAGCAGGCACTTCAACCACAGATTTATTTATCTCTGAACATCTCTGCAGGCTGGCATAGATACTTGAATTCATGATTATTATTTCATGATTCACAATGAAAAAAAGAAAAAAACCTGTCTTAATTTCAGCCACAACTTACCATGAGCTATGAACTTTTTGAAAGATAATTAAATTATTTTGTGGAATATCAAAATTCAGTTTAACACGTTACCTTCCCAAAAGAGAAGTTTGTTTTTGCAGCCAAACAGTCAAATAAAAAAAGATTCCCACAAATGGCAATTCTGGGGTTCAGATTCTGGGGATGTTGAAGACTAAGTCTTGACATGTATATAAGTGAACCACCCATTCCATACTATACTCGTGTTTTCTGAATTAGAGTACATCCTACACTCTAAAACCCATCACCAGGGGGTTTCAGCCTCACTGCACAACATAACATTGAGAACTTGAAAAGCATACTGGTATGAAACTAATTAATTATCAAATATTTATCAGTGATATGAGACAAGGGGTGAGCACTTTTGCACACTAGATCTTTCTCTCATATGACTTCATAACTATCATTATTAGCAATACAACAAAATGTGCAAAAGGTCAAGGCATGTACAACCTTTTACAGTTCATGTATTGTATGTGAATTCATTATCTAGCCATTCTTCAGCAGAAGTTTAGTTTAGTTTATTAGTTTATTTGTAGAGGACAGTGCATATTAATGACCACTCAGTAGGCTACATGTAACATACTTGTGTAAATATGCCAGATTTAGCTAGGAGCTAATTTCCACCTGCAGTCCTCAGAAGATGCATTAGCTCAAAGGGAACTGGGAGAGTATACAAGGCTGCAGAGCTCACAGTGTCTGCCACAACCCTGCCAGTGTAGGGTGTCAGCAGAGGGAGTCTGATCCTTACTGCGGTCACAGACAGAGATCTGAAATCAGATCAGCATTAGCACACTGTAGGAGAAGCCCTGAACACTTCAACCAAACCCTGTGTTTTCCCATATACTTTAGGCATATGTAATTAGTAGATAAAACAGAACTATTACAGGTTCAGATTATTATCAGGCAAACGTTCCAACTCTAATGCAGCAGATGGGTCAGTTGGACGTCTGCCATTTTGTGTCTCCTGCTCATTTGCTCACAGTGTGATAGGAGCAAATCATAATCAGGCAATATGAAATTACTCCTCAGGAACCCTTCATCAACTTTATTACCTGCTTCTACAACTGGGAAAGAAATTAGTATTATTGTTTTAACCAGCATAAAGTATATTTTCTAACAGATAGAGTGTCACATTTCTTCTCAAACGGATTCTGCATTAATTTAAAGGTCCCATATTATACTCTTTTTCAACAAGTTAATATAGGTCCTTGATGTCTCCAGAACATGTCTTTGAAGTTTTTTGCTGAAAATACCACTCACATTATGCATTCTAGCATGCCTCTTTTTTCGTATTTAAGTTTTTCCTTATGTTCTCTGGGGGTTTAGCCAGGGCGTGTTGTACCTTTGTGGGCGTTTGAAGCCCATTGATACATGTATTGTAATTTTGGCCTATACAAATAAATCTGACTTGACTTGACTTGACTCTATAAACCTCTGTTTCAGTCCTGTCCTTGACGGGCTGCCATGTATGACCCAGGAACTACAGTGCGCGCCTGGCTCATGAAATTGAGATCAAACTGTCAAACTAGGTGTTGCAGATCAAATATGAGTTAAGATCCAGCAATTGCATATCCTGTTTCTCGCCAAAAATCTTGTCAGAAACATATTTTAGTGAACCATTTAGGTGTAAAAAGAGAACGTTTACGAGCAAGCCAATATGTTGTGCACACACACAAGGACGAGGTGTCCCCACTTTACGTAGGAGGGGGAGGAAAACCTGAATGGCTTGTTGAATAACATGTTTTCTGACCTAGGAAGCCCAGAAAAATCTGACTGGGTTGTCTTATTTCAGTTTGTGTTAGTAGGCCCATCAGAGACGCAAATGTATGTGCACAAGCACTGAAAAGGTGAGTTTTTCATAATATGGGACCTTTAAGCATCACCCCAACTCCTGGTTGTTTGAGCAAGGACTTTTTCCCCACAGTGAAATAATTATTTAAATGTTCTGCATCCCATGTTTGTGAGATAAAAGGTTTTCTTTTTAATGCATGATGTTTGTAAAAGGCTATTTTCTGCCAAATTCTCTTCTTTGCTGACATTAAAAAGTAAGTAAGTAAAGGTAAGTAAAAAGGGCACATGAGCTAGGGAGTAACACAGTGACTGGCTGTGGAGTCTACAAGCTGACAGTACAGAGCATGTGAGCCAAGTGGAGCGCAAGCAGAGCGCCATTCATTTCACCTGAGTGAGAAGCTGTCACTCAAACCGCTCAAATTCACTCTATTCTGCTCATGATGCTGCTTTGCCAAAGTAAGTTTATTATTAGGATATTATGGGCAAACCTTATAGAAAGGTTACTGACATATTACTTGTAATTTTTGTAATTTTTGCCTCTTTGCCCACCTGTTGCCTGCTGTTTACTTTCACTTTCGAATTGAGAGGGACAGAGACTGGGTCTCACTCACTGCTCCTTGAGATATGTGTCTGTGCACACTCTGCACCTTTCCATTGTTATTAAGATCATGACTGCTACTCCAACAAGCATTAACATTAAACCAACGTTTATTTTCTCTGGTTATACCACTTGCCAGCATACAGTCTATCTATTTGGGGGGATTGCCTTCCCTCCTTCAATGGCCTATGCCATATTCGTCTTCATCATCGTCATCATCACAATAGGCCTATCAATTGTCCTCCTTATCGATCATCAACACTACACAGATCATTTTTTAAAAATCGCTTGCCTACCATTCTGTTCATTTGTCCAAAACAGCCCACAAAACAGCCATGGAGTCATTGGCCGCCTCCTCCCTGTTTCGTAACAACGAACATAATCCAAGGGTCTTGACCACTGACCCATATTGGGCATTTCTACTGTATGTCATTTGATAATCCATTATCTTTCGCCAGCCTTGATTCTCTCAAATGACTTTGGCCTGCTTGGGTCCCACTGGTTTGAAAAAGCTTGATTGTTAATGCATACACATCCCAATCTCTGTTCAGGCATCTGACCTCATGGAAAGTTTTAATTTTTTTAATCTAATCTATATACGCCACATTTACCAACAATTGTCTTCCACGCCTAATTAAACAAGCGATTTATTAACAACTTCTATAGGCCTACAATGAAATCATGACAGATCAGATAACATTAAATCTTCTGGTTGGTCCACAACATATCTTGACATACTACTATTAGTGATCCAGCAGGATCCGGCACAAATTCAGCTCTGGGTCCACACACACACTTGTATACATGTATCATAATTAACAAACATGTATCCCCACTGGGCTGGCATGTGTCCGGGTCTGGCTTAGCTAGGCTTGCCTAGTTAATTTATCCTTATCTTGTATTTTTATGCTATTTCATTGCTGTATAGTTGCGGCAACAATGTTACAATTTCCACTCTGGGATAATAAAGTTATTAATATCTTTCAAAATACATTCCCTCTCTTTTTTCTATTCCATATCTCTGTGCAATTTATGGTGCAATTTACTTGACCTTGTCCTCTTCAACTTTTTGAGTCACCAGCCACTGCTGTGACAGTGTTTCTGTTTTTACTCATTTCTGTCTTTGTTTTCAGTCATAACTCCCGTCACTTCTGTAAACACCACAGTTATGACAGTTGTTTTCCAGCTAACAGGCTGCTCACTAGTTCTTGAGACTACTGTCATGTTTTGAAATCTGTAACAGTGGACATAATGGATAGTACAGTAGGTAATCATGAGGAAGAGATGTAAGTTTTGTTTGCATGTGCTGGTAAAAAGAAAACACCACATTGGTGTTGGTTTATTGTTCAGATAATCCTAGGCCTGGCTAGTTAGCCACATGTTAAGAGGGGTCTTTTGTCCTTGTGAGTACATTTTTACATTCCATTCTGCATTCCTAACAGGTGCATTAAGGTGCTTATAGGGTAATTTTTGTGCCACCAGTACATCTCAATAGCACTGAGGCTTTCTTTACATTGTATTGAGCCTTAATTTCTGCCCTGAAATTGTAATAGCACCTGTTCATTGGACTCTGTTGTAGTTCAGATTGTAAAAGAAACAATAGAATCAATACATGTAAATGCTCCACAGTCTCTCAATAATGGGGAACTTATTACTTAATTTTATCTAGTAAATATTGTTATGGTTATTAACAATGTATTCATATTTTACAAGAACAACATAGCCTGTAATCAATATTTAACATGGAGGGACTAGAGAATAAGATTTTTCTTCTGCTGATCTAAATGCATGGCTACCACAGAAGTTCTGAAAAACCTGAGAGGTTTTTCTTTTGTTTTGTTTTTTATCCAAAACTTGTTTTGCAGCATAGCATCATGCAACAATATGTAGCCTCATTTTTCATCAGGTCGTCAAGTGAAATATGCATAATTTTGTAGATCTAATGTTGCTCTTTCAGAAACTGTAATAAGTAAAAAAAAATAAATAAATAATAAAAAAAAAAAAAAAAGGTGGCTTTTTTGCCGGCCTCTGTCACATAATTGACTCTACATATACGGCACACATTCTATACATTTGATAACATGGAAGCAAATACACACCAAGCTGACATTAAATGTACTCTTATAGAGTTAAATATACAGTGTGATTAAAAAAAGAATTGTAGCAGTGATGCAGTCCCAAGTTTCCACCTCACAAGTGGCTGGCTATAGATCCTGGCTCTCGTTGATCAGCACAGGACATGGGCTTATAAGATGATTGTGCTAATAATGTATTTTTAAGTGGATTTCTCTCTTGGTTTGTCAAGGACAGGAATGGAAGAGTGAGTACAGCATAATTTCTATATGACACAAGTGATTATGATGTATTGGTCATAAAAGGAGAGGTTGTTTACCTGATTATAAAGGATTACATCCCAATACAGTTAGTAAGTGTGTGCCAAATGTGCCAAATTAAAGGTAACATTGTGTTGTGTTGTGTTAACCAAATTACCAAGGCTCTGCACTCAGTTGAGCTTTACTCTAATTACCACTGTTTGAAGAGATCATTATTATTTCAAATAATCCCAATGGACTCCCAACATTCAATTTTATTGTTACCTCCGCCAAAGTTTTCAAATGAGTGTATCTCTTGACCCATGAATCATGCAGTCACAAAATTTGCTGTGAACATTCATGACCTCATAACAGAAGACATCAATTGATTTTTGTGACCCCGACTTTCCTCTAGCACCACCAACAGGCCGAACTGAAACATTACGACCGGATTGCCATACAATTTGCTCTGAACATTCATGAACCCTAGCGGAAAAATCCTATAGATTTTGATGACCCCATGGCCTTTGCTCTGGCACCACCATCAAGCCAAATTAAATATTTTCAAATGAGCATATCTCTTAGCCCTTTAGTCATATAGTCACAAAAATGATACCCAGAGATGCGGCTTCTCATGGACAAAACATTTGCCATTGGAGCTATGAAGTCTGCCATATAGATTTTTTTTTACAAATCTGTGTATTCCCTACTCCTCCTGGGCTGTTCACCTCATTCTCACAAAACTTGCTGTTTGGCATCTAGGAACCAGCATATTTACATGTATGATTTCCAATTTCCAATCGTATGTTTGATAAATGCATGGTAAACAGGAAGTGATATGCTATTTTGTCCAATTTGCACCAAACTTGACAACAACTTGTCCTACTATAGTGAGGAGCCCTTTGAAGTTTTGAGTATTTGGCCACATGGTGGCGCAATTCTCATAAAACTAAATGCATGAACTCAACAGCTTGTCTGATCATGATGACAATGTCTTGTCCCCCCACCTACTGATGGTAAAAAAATATATAATATAAATATTGTCCAGAAAAATGTTGTGTGTGAAAGTAACGGCAAAGTAAGAAGATTGTTAAACCTTTGTGAAGGTTTGCACTCTACTTGTAGTTTTAACTGGCATGACTTCAGGCTTTCCATTGGGATATCCACTTAAAACATACAGAGAAATATAATCCCTTGAGCAGGCAGTTGGTAAAAATGTCCAAGCCCTAATTAACCAAAGTCTGGGACAATATTATCAGTCCTTTTGTATAAAGTGAAAGAAAGACGGGAACATAACCTATCAGTGTGCTAATTGCTCCCTGTAAACTCACTGCCTTGGCTGTGTAGTGGAAACAATTTTTCACTAATTAGCTGAATGCTATGTCATTACATTGATTAATGTGAAATGGTGAGCCTTGATTGCTGAGGGTATATGACAGTATGTTCAATTAGGGAGCCATAAATGCATAAACAGGATTGATGAATAAAACAATATCACTGTATCATCTTCCCCTGCATATCACAGTGTACAATATCATATTTAAATCATAGAGAGATATCGTTTTGTACTGGCCTTATACTGTTCTATTCTATCTTTCTTTGTGTTACAGAGATGTGACTAGATGAACTTATAATCTACACATTACTTTTTGTGGGAGTTTGAAAGGCCTCTGTGTCCTTTATTTCCCTTAAAGGCTCAATCCATGATCCAAACGTAAATGTTTGGAAAATAGGAATGGAGACATATTTTCATTCTCTATTGTTTGACTGAACTCTTGATACAAGGACTAACACTACACAACAGATAAATGTGAGTTTTAAACTGTATTTGCTGTCTAGGGCTGTAATAGGTTTGTTTACATTGGCAATGTTTGTAAAGACTGGAGTAAAACAGGCCTATATTTTGATTTATAGGGGGTAAGAAAGTTCCAAATATATTTTCCATCTACAAATGACACGCTTTCAAAATGTATATGAATATAACCCTATTTATCTGGTCAAACAGATTCTGGATTGAGCCTTTAATCCTTTCCCATCCAAGCAGACAAACAGTCCTACTTCTGCCTATATCTGTCCCTGACAGCCAACAAAGCCAATGTCTCTTCCTTGTCCTCATGATGCCGCAATCAAGAGGATTGGACAAACAAGATGGGGAAAATTCCCTCTGCCCTTGATTGCTAGGTCAAAGTAGCCAGCCACCAGTGCTTGTTTGAAAGGGGAAAATCTAGTCAAGGGTGTTCTATCACTGCCAATAGCCTAATCCATTTTCATCCCCACTGGGAGATTCATTTGTCATCATCTATCTGATCCGATACATCTAATTAGGAAGGAAATACAGGACTTAAGTGTTAGAGGAATGAGGACCAAACAACAGGGAGGCTGAGCATCTTCTCTGGAAATGTCCCAGAACAGACTGTCATTCTTAATAACACCGGTGGCCCGGGATCACAGAATCATTGTCTGAGGAACCCGTCAGGGCTGATGAATGACTCAGGCTATTACAACATTCCACCTCTAAATGGCCCACTGAACAGGGTGGTCGTGGAGATATCAGAATCACCCGCCATTATAGGAGATATCCATGCAAATGTGAAGAGCTCAGATTTAAAATTCATGAGATGACTGGCCATCTTCAGACAGCATGGTGGATCCTCTATGCTTCATGCACTGAACGCTAAATGAATACATTTGGAATCAAAATAATGAATGCACAACACCTGTATAGTTCTTGTAGGGATTCATGAATATGTTAGTGGAAAGTGGTTCCAGTCAGCCTGCAGTCAGTAGCTCGTTGTGCATGATATTTATGATTTATGATTTTTATCTTATTATTTGGATCAGTGTACTGGTGGTTTATTTTAAGATTAGGTGATCATGAGGAATGTGCTTGTTAAAGAGGGAAATATGTTTGTTGACCTCAAAAGGGGATAGTGGATATGGAATGTAATCCATTCTGAATACTGTTGGTGAAATGATGTGGACAGTAATCTTAAACTATTTCTTTCTTTCTTTCTTTCTTTCTTTCTTTCTTTCCTTCTTTCTTTCTTTCTTTCTTACTTTTTTCTTTCTTTCTTTGTTTTTGAAAAAGAAAATACTAATTAGAGTATAAGATACATCTCGCCACTACATTTTTTTTATTTTTTTATAAACAGACAGTGCTGACTTTACAA
>OMKL01086420.1:0-13518 GCA_900302295.1 Parasudis fraserbrunneri | reverse complement strand
CCAGAGAAAAATGGAGAGTGACACCGAATCACAAAGCACCTATGCCACAGAGGGCTCTTTTGAGGTAGAGGACTTTTCCCCTCCAGAATCCCCTGAAGCAGACAGTGTGGTGGAGGACCATGCCGGTCGACTCTATGTCAGCATTGGCCTGAAAGGTTCAGGGCTGATTTAAAACAGTAGATGTCATGTTGAGCCATTTTCAACCCAGATTTTCATAGATTTGGTTAGAAATGTCAATATTAACACCAGCATTGATGTGTTTAATCACAGTACACTAATATAATAGAGATCACAGCTCAAAAAACATGTTTAAGTGTGCAGTAGCCTCCTAAAACTGCTGCAGTTATGACAGAATGTCTTAAGCATCCCCGGAAGTCTGCAAATCCCAGGGTATAGACTAGTTTATGTTTAATTTATGAATGTACAGCAGGAGCCAAATAGAGCAATGTCTGCACACGGTACTGTACAGTAGGTACATTTTAAAAGCAATACACCACTTCTAAGCAGCATTTTCAGGAAAATTCATAGAACAAAAATAATTATTTTAGCACATTCTTATCATGGTCCACAACCAGCACTATACAGTACTACACCTACTGGCTGGTGATATTGTACGTTCAAACTTCCGCTGCTCTTTCTGGTTTGATCTGTCCAACAAAGGCGCTGATAATGTAGCTAGAGCTTACAGAGGAAAGCAGGCTTTAGCAGCTGGGCAGTCTGGCCTTGCACCAACAGATACTCCTTCCCCATTTACTGTTTTATGTACATGAGTATGAGGCTGAGCTTAGAAGCACTGATCACGGTCAATTTACCATCCATATTTCAAGACTCTTATCAGAAGTGAGAATGCTAAACGGGCAGCAGAACAGAGGCATCTTTGACTCCATTAGAAGCACATAAAATGTACCCTTTTTTATGTGCAAACTGAGCATGACATCTTGACCCCAGATTAACATTATATACTGCGTTGTGTTGGACCAGGTTGTACATGACTGACTGACACAGAGATATGTGTGCTGGTCTGCCCCCAGTTTTGGAAGACTAATGGGTTAAGCCGTGGATTGAATTCCTGTGGCAAGAATTGCATTTATTTTTTTCGACTGCGCTAGTACAGTACTATAATGAAGGATGACCACTGCTCATCTGGCCCAGTCTTTGCTAGGTACTGGAAGAATTAATGAGTCCAAACTGAATGAAGATTTTCTGCACACAAGATTTTCTGCACACAAGATTTTCTGCACATTTTCTGCACACTTTCTGCACATTTTCTGCACACGGCTTCTATCCATGCAGTACTTAATTTGCAAGCTTTTGGTCTATACAGTGAGACCTTCATGTGTGCTCTGATGAAGTACTTCTATTGTCTATACCAACAGACCTTCATGTATGCTCTGATGAAGTACTTCTATTGTCCATACCAAAAGACCTTCATGTATACTCTGATGAAGGTCTATAGACATAAAGTTCTTAAAGGGGAGCTTTATGAGGCCATAAAATGTTTGTGTGAGCTCTAACACCCGAACTCTCCAGGGGCACAGGAGGAACATATGTGAATTCTTAAAATGGATGGCATTCCCCTTTAAGTACCGCATGACTCTGTGGGCAGAAATCTTCTTCGTTCAGACTGGGCTAGCGCCAAAATTGTCACTAGATAGAATGTAAAAAGGGGCTTACGGAAAAGCCATGGATATTTCTTCCAAATACCTTGGCTGGGCTAGTGGCCAGAAGCCTTATGGTCCATCAGAAAGGCAGCACTGTGGTTCTCCAGCATGGGGAATCAATCTGAAAACATCCCCTCAGGCCCATGCCGAGTGTGCACTGACCCTTACACAATAAGGGCAGCCGATTGTGCTCCAGCACTGTGGTAGATTTAGGGTCGGTCGACTGATCGATTAATCTACCCATCTAAACTCGCTCGTCTGTGTGCTCCTTCCGATGGAATGCGAGAAAACAACTTCACAGACTCAGAACGTTCAGCACATGATAACCAGGGAAGTGGATTTCTTTAAAATTAAAATACGGAAAGAAACTTCAGCATGAGAGGGTTGTCCAATCCAACCTATTGACAAATAAATGTGAATGAATGTTGTATTATGAGTAAATAAATATCAATCTATGTTTACATTTTAAATGGATTAAATTGAAAGTGAATTGTGCCCAACCCTGATGGGAACACATGAGCAAGGGTGTGTACACGTGAGAGAGGTCTGGATTGGACAATAAACAAAAAAGATGAGATCCCACCCATAGCAAAGCAAAATCCAAGATGAGATCTCACATGTAACTAATTTACTTTCTTTTTTTCTTTCTTTTTTTTTTTTTTACAAAAAAAATAAAATATCTGTTCCATACCAAAATGAGACTATGGGCATTTTGTTATTATTTCTCATATTCATCTCAGGAGAAATAACTATAGCTGGTCTCACTCAGCAACATATGAGATCTTTAAATACTATTAGATAATTGTTATAAACATAATTTAGGTCTCTTTTAAGTGTCTGTTGAAGTGAGATCTCAAAGAAACATCAGCATGATTGTTTTATGTCTCCTAGAATGTTAGAAGCCATGTATGACACAATATTGAGAGCTCAGTGGCTTCTCAGATTCTCTTAATTGTCTCAAACAAGGATCTTTGGCACTCCTAAGGGACCTTTAGGAGCAATAATTCAGATATGAATGAGCACAAAGTCAGCCCCCTCTCCTGAGATTGAAACAAGATCCCAGTGAGCACCACATTTTCCCTATGGGTACTGCCGTATATCCACGATGGAAGACTATAACAAGTTATGCTACAGAACACTGGGTATAACAGCCTCCCTGCTGATTTGCAGGATTATTCTGTTGTTGATTGTATCTCCATGAGCTCTCGTAGCGACTGCTTTGTGATTGCTAACTGTAATCAGTCAGTCAAGGATGTGAAGGGGGGGAAAAACAGTCAGACCAGGTGGTTCCAGTACTGCTGTGAGCGAAAGCTCTCATCAGACATGACATATTGGCGGTGACACTAAACACAGCTAATTAACGGTAATGAGAGAGGCTTGGGCTGATGTTGTCACCAGCTGGGAGCACTGGCTCCACCTACACGTGAACTACAGCTTTCTCTTTCTCTTGAACAAAGTGTTTCAACCTGCACAGGAAAATACCTCTCATGTAAGATAGTTTCTGTGGTGTTCCTTGTCAATCCCACTTCTGAGAGCAAAGACAGAAGAAACACTGGGAGAAAATTATTCTTGAGATCTTTAATTAGCTGTAGCACAAGGAAAATAGGAAAAGGTGTTGACCAAGTCACAGGCAATTTCTCAGAATCTCAGATAAGATAACGGGAACTCTTTATAGCTGAGACTTTAATTGTTGAACACCAGGGAAATGATGTTAGACTCCACTCTTACTCACACATTGACCTTTTGTGTTTGTTTTGACTGAAATCCCATTAAAAATGTAATTAAGAAAAGCATTCTACCACGGTTCCCTGTGGGGATTTTATAATTATGAAGCTTCAGAACAAGTTTATGTTAAGGCAACAATTACATGCACACTCAAAAAGAAACAGAAAATTGTGAGGAAGAGAGTTACGCTGTTCTGCATCCACTATTCATATGTATCAGCGGAGCAGAGGGTGTGAGGAGGAGAGCAGAGGCTGACATTACATGCAGGAACATGCCGCTGTATGTTTCACACTGGGTGGCCTTGCTTATGCCTGATTCAGCAGTCTAGGCTGGCATATTCGCACCATGGTGCGTGACTGTTCGGCAAGGTGAAACTCTGGAATTACAGCAGGCAGGAAAGTGGAGGTGAGAAAGTCCTATTGTGACATGATGCATTTTCTTTCTTTTATACCAGTACAAGAGTCATTCAGATGACATGTAGTGAAAAGCTCCCTCATACACAGAAGGGCAACAAGGTGTTTTCTGCCAAGGTGATGAATATTCCACAGGAGAACACAAGGAAAAGGCCAGGTTTAAATATAAGCAGATGATGCAAGCACTGAAAATACACCTAACAAGCTTTGCTGAGAAAAATAAACACCTGATATGGCTCCTAATGAACACTGAATATGATTCATAATAATAAATACTGGGTATAATTCATAATATTAACCACTGGATATGATTCATAATAATAAATACTGGGTATAATTCATAATATTAACCACTGGATGTGGTTCATAATTTTTTGGCCACATCGGATATGTCAAATTGCTATAAGCTCATTCTGGCCCAAGTCAGACATCTAAATCCAAAGATTACAATGCGACTTCTGCGGGCGAACACTTTAAGCTGCCACTACTGGCTGATGACAAGAGAGGGAGGGAAGCCGCACCATTGGCTGTGTTTTACACTGATCTGAGGATTTTGAGGCTGCCAGAGACAGGCAGGATAAATAAGGACAGCAGGCAGAGGTAAGCCTTGCAGGTTTTGTCTGGGTCGCAGCTTTTTTGATACCATCACACACAGTGGTGCTGAGCAGTGAGGTTGAGGGTGGCTAAAATATCAACTTTTTTTTCAGAGAAGAGCGGCTGGGGTGGAGGAATGGCAAAAGAGGCATCGCAATTTTTCAAGATGGAGCTAAGAAAAAGTTATCTGCTTCTCCACTGGGGCTTTTGTGGACTTACAGAGTGTGTTTGAGCTCGAATACACAAATGAGCTTTGTTTTGTGTAGCACTCACAATCCTGGAACACCAAATGTATCCTTATCCCATGAAAATTACATATAGGAACTGACAGTGTCCACAAATGGGTTTGTTATTCTATGTAAATGGATAACTCCACTACTTTCTTTGTTTCAAGCTTTGCAAATGGCTTTCATATACACAGTTAAAGACTAGCCGTTATCAGATGAAGTAATTTCTGTTCTACACTGCATGTTGTGACTTTTTGGTATCACAATATATTGTGTGACATATCTGAAGCTCTATGCAATATCCATCTTCATGAATAGATACATGCTCTGTCAGATACAGATAAAACACCATGCATTCCTAAACAGATGTAGCCTACCCATAGACCTGCACTTCGGTTTAAATACAACCTTTAATGGAAAAAGATTAGGGATATTACAACTCAGGGTTATCTTGGGTCAGATATATTGATTGTCACACTCGGTGGTCCCTAAATTTCGATTAGTTTCCAACTGATAATGTGAACTCCCAAATGTCAGTTGATCAAGAGTTAATATCTGACTAGATTGTAACTTGAGCAGATCTTAAACCTGGTAGTTAATGCATCAGAAGAAATAAGCACTAGAATATATTACAGTTTGATAGAATCTCGATTAGCCAATACATTTTTAATCCCTGTCTATTTTTTTTAACAATATGCCCCAGACGGTAATGCTATAGGCTACCATGAACATCGAAAACATTATTATCGACCAGCCAGCATAGAGAAACAATGATGAATGGTCCTACAATGGGGAACAATAATGATGGTTAAATTAACCCTCATACCTCTGCCATTGAATTTCTAGCCGAGACATTGGTCATTTAATTAACTGTTAATTTATCTTATAAGCAATATTATGCAATATTAATTTACGTAGGCTATATCATACTCTATGTGACATGGTTGTACTTTATGGTGAAATAGGAATATTAAAACTTACAGTGACACCAGCCCAAGTGACAACACCAGTGGAGTTTGAAGCACTTTCCATGGCTGTGCGTCGCGCATATGGACAATCCATCACAAGGCAAGAAGTCGGGTCTCCCTGCACAGCTCTTGGCCAAAGCTTGCGCTTCGTCCAACTTCTCACTCTTCGGACACTTTTGTGCTCCCGAGGCAGCCATGCCAACATTCCTGGATCAAATAGCACACAACCCTGTCTATGGAAACTACCACATAACCGCAAGTGACCGAGATGTGCAACGGTCAGTGGATTACAGCCTATGCAGCCGATTAATCTATTCAATTGGGAAACAGCAAAAGCCTGAAATGCTGATTGAGCTTAAAACCCAGAGTAGTTGGTTTATAAATGTTCATAAAGGAAAAACGATGATATGTCCAAAAGTGTAAAAATCTCAATCGTATCTGTATAATTTCATATTCAGAGCCTTATTTGTTCATGTTCCACGGATCTATCCATCCTCCCCTCTCGGCGGAAAGGTCCTCTGCGCGCTGCTGACGCGCATTGGAAACAACGCATCACCCCTTTCAACTTCATCACGAAACGGGAGGAGTCCACACAATGCTGATTGCCTTGCGCACTTCAAAGACAGGCTGTTTGCATTTATCACTTATTTCCATAAACTCAGAAAATGTGGGGGCAAATTCGTGAGACAAGCTTAAAAAAAATAAATAATAATATATATATCAATTCATAATTATTTGCAGTGCATTTTTTAAGTTGGCAGTAGGCTCATTTTATTTATTTATTTATTTTTACTTCAGGTCCTATAAGTAGGCTTGTAAATCTTTAAAATGCATTAAGAAACCGACTATTAGTACGTCGAACCTACAGTGAAATACAGAAGCAAAATAGTCGTGAGGATAGACTGAATGACAACTAAATACTAGCGCAGTCAGAGGCCTATTAAGCCACTAGATGGCATTCCTAACATCTGCCCAAGGTTTTTCTTGGGAAAGGGCCATTGATTTATATAAATGGAGTTTAGCTATTGTCGGCAGCTATGCGTCTCCCTTAGCTCCGTCCTGTCTCGCCGCTGCAGCTGACTCAGCACTACCCAGAATCGTAGAATATCTGGTATTCTCCTCTCCCAGACACCATAATGTCTATCTAATGAACACATATTAAATCCCTCTGGCAGCTACCAGGAGTAATCTATTCTTGAAGGAGAGAGGACACATATCAAGTTACAGTGGGTGAGAAGAATAACTTTGCATTCACTTCAATAGCTAATAAATACAGAATTTTGTTTAAATAGCCTACCCACTTTTCCATTCAGTAACGTTTAAACAGGTAACGTTAATTCAACAAGACCAAGCAGAATACAAATACGACAGTATATATATAATGAGAAGTTATAATTTATCAATATATATCAATGGAAATGATAAAAGAATGAATTTATGAGATTAGAAATAATATCTTTAATAAGCCACTTAGGCAACAGGATGATAGCAATATGACAGATGCTTTGCATGCTCATTAGAATCTCATTTATCTAAATGAGACATTTGAATCAATAGGTCCAAACAGAAAAGCACAATTACAGAAATGTGGCAATAGATATTGAAATTGTGTCTTTTTGAATGTTTTGACACATGCAACAGAGTGCATTTTAACCACAATGTAGACAGTACAGAAGGTTTTGGGATGCACAGAAAGTACAAGTTCTACACAGTAGTAGAGTGTATGGCACATTTCATATATTAGAGATGATCTGGATTGGAATTCCAATGTAGTTCAATATTTCACAATTCTGGCCTAGCTCTATGTTGACCAGGGTGTTAGATTATTAAAGTTCTACTGCAGACTCTCATGGCCACATGCCACAATTCAGAGATTAAATGAGGAATACTAAATCATATTAAAGATTAACAGTAGCCTACAGTAATGTCAACAATAGCTGTTAATATGCAAGTAAATAATCCTGATTACAGTTAGAAAATCATCATGATTATCACAGTGTGTCTGTAAGATTTAAAGCTGGCTGCGGAGCCCTTTTATGACCTCCCTCCATCTCTGGATGGGAGGGCTGCCACTGGTGACCAGCATCCTGAGCAGGTTGCTGGGCTCCAGGTAGGGAACATCAGGGTGGGTCTGGTGATAGTGCTCCAGCCTCTCCAGGACCTTGCCCAGCCCCACCATGCCAGCATAGAACATGGGACCCCCACGGTGCCGGGGCCAGCCGTAGCCAAACACATAAATTGCATCGATGTCTTCGGGCCCTGCGGCTATTCCGTCCTCCAGGATACGGAAGCCCTCATTGATGAGGGCGTAGAGGCAGCGCTCCAGCACCTCCTGGTTGTCGATGTGACGTGCTACCAGGCCGTGCCGGGCACGGTACTCCTCCAGGACGCTGTGTAGCCAAGGGTCAGACCTGGCCACCCGGCCCCCAGGTTTGTCATACCGGTACCAGCCCAGGCCTGTTTTCTGGCCAAACCGGCCCTGCTCACAGATCAAGTCTGCCAGGGGACTGTATCTGTGGCCGTGCCGGATTCTCATTGGCTGGCCTTGTGGCACCAACGGCCCCGTCTGCCCTGCCTCCTTTCTGATCCTCCAGCCAACATCAAGCCCGGAGAGGTCAGACATCCTGAACACACCCATAGCAATCCCAAACTCCTCCAGGGCCTGGTCCACCACCTCAGGGGTGGCTCCTTCCTCTAACAGGAAGTTGGCTTGTTCCAAATAGGGCTTTAACATGCGGTTCCCCACAAAGCCTGGGCAGTTGCCTACAGCCACACTGACTTTACCCATCCTCTTCCCCAGCTGCATGGCTGTAGCCACTGCCTCGGGGGACGAGCGAGGCCCACACACAACCTCCAGCAGCTTCATAACATGGGCGGGGGCGAAGAAGTGCATCCCCACGACCAGCTCTGGGCTGTGGGTGTGAGTGGCCAGGTGGTCCACGTCCAGGCCGGAGGTGTTGGTGCAGAGAAAGGTGCCAGGCTTACAAACAGCAGACAGCTGCTGGAAGACCTTTTCCTTCAGGGCCATGTCCTCAAACACAGCCTCGATGACCAGGTCTACATCTGCCGCAGCCTGGATGTCGGGGCTGTAGTGGACCAGAGTAAGCTGAGGGGCCACCCCGCGTCTCTGAGCCCCGCGCTCCAACATACCGGACACCGCCTGCCGTGCCTCTGCCAGCTGCTGCTCCTGGGTCTCCACAGCAATCACAGATATCCCCGTCTGAGCCAGGGCCACCGTGATGCCTCTGCCCATGGTGCCCAGACCTACGGGGACACAGATCACACCATGACAAGATCTCATTACACACATCTCCTCCATATCACTAGTCATAACTGACGAGAAATGAGGTTTCAGAGTTTCTGAGAAACCAAAAAAATGTGTTCACAATACATTACCGAGAATGCTTTTCCGGTGCAATACGTACGAATATGCCAGACTGTGACTGGATTCAGCATGGGTGCACAAATTAGTTATAAGGATACTCTATTGATCTCAGCATCTTGGTAATTAGGGACTAAACTCAATTAAAGTAGCCTGAGGCACTTACCAAGGACAGCTGCCTTGCGGATGGGCCTGGCCTTGCTTGTGTCCCAGCGTGCTCCGCTGTGCAGGCTCCACTTCCCTACAGCCCTCTGTGCGAAGAAGCCGTACTGCAGGGCGCGGGCCTGGTCCGAGTTGAAGATGGTGGCAAATAACTCCTTCTCCCGCTCCATGCCTTGAGGGTAGGGCAGGGTGGCAGCAGCCCTTACAGCCTGGACACATGCGACTGGTGCTATGGCTCCACGGGCGCTCTGGCGCACCCTCTGCATCGCCCCCTCAAATAAAGCCTCTAAGTCAGGCACAGGAGGGCATGGACGTGTGCTCAGACGGCGAGCGTCTACTGACTCTCCTGAAAAAGAAACACAGACAAAGAGCAATCAGGGCCTGTATGCACAAAGATTCGAAGAGCAGGAGTACTGATCTAGGGTTAGTAGTCGGGTCACGTGATCATAGTATTCACTAGTTAAACAGATTTCAAATCTGTACCTCTATTTTAAGATACTTTACATATATACAGTCCCTGAAGTAAAACATTTTCTATGCAGAGTTTCTGGGTATGACATTCCAAATTTCGGTTACTATTTTACAGTCTGTTGACCACTTCCCCATCAGTGTTTTATCTGTTTAAGATCAGATTCAGAGAAGGTGGAGTCAGTTTATATAGACGTTTTCTCCAGAAAGGCCCACTTCACTCAACCGCCACAACAGGCATGCCAACGGTTTCTTAAGTGTACAGTGATTTGGCAGGCCGTTTCCTGGATAATCGAAGTGCCTCTCCTCTAGAGCACTGTCACGGTTCACCCTGAATAACATAGATATGAAATGAAGTGAAGTTAAGTGACGAGCAGCAGTTTGGTTTCGGGCAAAATAGTGTGTTACTTCCTCTCCTTCCTAAATAAAAAGGGGAATGTTTTTTATTTTTATTTTGTTAAATTGAACTTCTGTGATACACGTGACTGTGAAATGGGTACAGAACAAGAGACATTTTATGGGGGGGGACTACAGTACAAAGACTTAACGTGAGGGCCTATAATAACCTCTACGAGACAAAACAGTAGATTACTTTCTCACACTCATAAAAAAAGGTCAAACAGAACCAGCCTTACAATGGTATATACAAGACCAAAAAGGAATTGCAGGGGAAACCAAACAACATAGACTTAAAGAGGAAGGTCACCAGTTTTAAGAATCCACATAAGTTATTCATGTCGCCTTAGGTCAGTTCAGACAATATTTGTAAACATGCACCACTCTCTCCTAAAGCTAGAAGTCAGAGCGAGAACTCTTGAATTTGCGTTGTCACCTGGATGTAAAGTCCGGGGCTGCTCCATAGACAGTGAATGCGACACTGATTTGTTTGTGTGACGTGCAAACTGTTGTGCTTGTGCTGTTTGCGTGAGGTCTAACAGTGGGTTAAATTCTGGTTCACAAAGTTCACGCCCCACTCATCGTCCACGGAGCAGCCCCAGATTTTACATCCAGGTGACATCCATTGCTAGGTGTAGGAGAGAGTGGTGTCTGTCCACGAATATTGACTGAACTGTCCTGGGGCACGGCAAGAATAACACACAGTAAGTGAATTCTAAAAATGGGTAGCGGCATTCCCTTTTAATATGCACCTAAAAACTCTACAGCATGAAAACGGCCAGTCAGCGCCGATTTAAGCTGCTGAACAATGAGAGTGAGGAGGATGACCGCCCCACTAAAACCTTGTTAAAAGCATCTTAATTCCCCTTACTGTCTCCTCTGACATGATTACATGAGACAGTAGTTAGATCCCTCGGCAGCTCCATTGAATTTACATCCAGCCATGGGTCTGGGCCAGAAACTGGGTCAGCAAGGCAACACTTAAAGTGACAGCAGCAGTATCTGATCTATGGTATCTGATCTATGGGCACCACCAGTTAGTCCAATAACAATTTGATCTCAATCGGCATTAAACTGATCAGAGAGACAAAGAGAACTGCCAGAAATTTAGGAAGGCCCACTTCGGTTAACCCTTTCAGGCGTACGTTTTTTGGAATGTTTTCCAGAATTCTACCTTAGAATTCTAAATCTCTGCAGCTTTCAATGGCCATTGTGACATCAATCATCATTAAAATCTTCAGTTCTCAAATTTCTTATCGCATATGTAAGTTTTTGCTTAAAAACTAAGATTAAGATTAAGATTGCACACCTGAAAAGATAAAAACTATATTCTGTCTACTCTAAAATGTCGGTGAACGGGGACACTGTATGGCGCTCCAGTGTGATTCCAATGTACTTTAGGGCGGCATTATTGCAGCAGTTAATCTGTAAATGGTAGAGCTGTGACGATGGATTTGTTGTATGGCAAGTGGGAAGGCTGGTTGTCCCTCCTGACAGATGTAGCGGGCAGATGTTGCAACTACTGGGGTAAAAAGTTAATCTCCTCAACAGTTCAGTTTGTGTGTACTGTACGTGTGTGTGTCTGTGTCCTTGTTTTACTATCCTCACAGGGACCAAATAAGTGATAAAACAAGATTAATTGTTTTTTACAGTACAAGGGTTAGGGGTTAGGGTTAGGTTATGGTTAGGGTAAGGGTTAGACATGTCGTTATGGGTAAGGTTAGGGTAAATGTTAGGGAATGAATGTAAGTCAATGGAATGTCCCAGGAAGTGATGAAAACCTGACTGTGTGTGTCTATTTGTGTAACAGGGAATAAATCTGGTTGTGTGCACAGCCCATGCTTCTCAATGACATTAACGAGAGCATTGAATTGAGTAGAAAATCTGGCCACACATTTCCCCATCCCCGTTTAGCTAACACTGCTGCTAATCAACTTCAAGCTTCGAGTAGCAGCCAAACTCACCACAGATTTAGGTTCTAATGCCTAAAATCTCCAGCCTGTATGCTCTTGGCAGCTCGCCGTCTGACTCACTGTAAGCCTAAGCTTTTCTAACATCAACGCACACATTTCTCACCCACTCAAAAAGTGGATTTGGCAGTGCTATATGGAAGAGGATAAAATCTTGTGTGAGGGACTTGTATTCAATCAACATCCTGCAGTCGTCTTTGGAAATAAGAGCTGTTCTTTACTAATTTGGATCAGACCAGTAAGCCAAGTTATTGTTCCATCTTACACAGAGGTGGTAAAAATCCCTTGAAGGAAAAGGGCACCATGCATGAGAGATGGGGATGCACCGATACCATACTGGTACTGGACTTCAGGCTGATGCCAGACTAAAACTGGGTATCTGTATCAGGGAAGTTACCCCATACTGAAATCTGATACCAAGAGCCATGTGTAACATGTCAGCAATCGAAGCAATGTGACTTGATTTTCTGCTTTTTTTTTTGGTAAATAGAAGGATGTTAGATCTTTCTAATGGAGGAAAATAAAGGATTATACAGTAATATCTTAATCATTTTTGTCCAGGCTCCAAATTAATGGTCTAAGTCTATATTGTACAATAAAAGTAATGGATGAGATTGGTGCTCTGTATGGGCCAATACTTAGTTAATTACTTGAAATCTACTCTACATCCCTAATGACAGCTGAAAAAGCATTGTTCAAAATATTACAATAACTCAACTGCCTTAGATATACAGGCTCTTAGCGTCAAATGAGCACGCAGTAGCCAGGAGGACTGGTCCGCCTTGATCAATGTTGTCAAAGCTGTAATAAATATCATTGCTGTCTCCTATAGTACAACTCAGCACATAAGCATAGAACCATGTTCTAATTACCTCACAACAAGGACACATTCTATTCATTCAAGCTGGGAAAAAAGAAAAAGAAAATCAAAGGCTCTTTGAAAACAAGTGCTTGGTTCATGCAAATCTGAGCATGATACATGTTCCCTGGGTGCTCTCTTGTACCACTAACGCACAAACCCACACAACAAAGAGGGTGGTATGTGCATCAGTTCATCATACCAGGGGGATAGAATAATAAGTCTGTAGTGAACAATAGTTCCATCTTCTTAACAGAAGGAATGGTTGAGATAGTACATGACAGCCAAAAAGTGAACAGTAGGATAGAGTACTCTAGCCTCATTTTAGTGAGCACACAATAAATATGCCTTCAGCATTGTCCCCCTTTCCATTTACCAAAACACCCATTGTGCCTACCAGCTTTCTCTCTCCTCACACAGTTTTGCTATGTAGCTAGTCTGAATGCATTTCCCTTTCCTCTGATTAAATTGTTATTTCTCCTAAACTATGGGGCCACCAGTATCTCTTAGCAATCGATACACAGGGTAAATTTGATGTGTAACCAAAAGTGCAGGGCTATCCTAATGTAACTGTAGGGCTGAGCAAGGGCCCCATGATTAATATTCTAACAATGTTTGTCCCTTTTCACCCCCTTCTGAATAATACAACGAAAGTACTGAAGACATCTGAGCACATCTGACGGAGCTATGAAA
>OMKL01086413.1:0-20588 GCA_900302295.1 Parasudis fraserbrunneri | reverse complement strand
AAGGCAAGTCAGAGATGTCATGTAGAGATACTATGCTGTATGCAAAAAAAACAGGCTTTGACCTCATTCATTTAAGTCAGCTGACGGGATCAGGTGTGGGAAAACAAATTAGCCACCTTTAGGGTGTGAATCACAAATTGAACAAAGATCCTAATTTATGCACAAACCAAACGTACAGGTTATATATAAAAAAAATTGTATAAAGTTCATGAGTCTGCATGGTTCAGTTAGGTAAACAAAGCCTAGTTGTTAAGGGTGTGTCAACCAACCCCGCAGAACCAGCAGAGCCTACCTTTCCCAACACAGCCCCAGGAACCGTTAAGGAGGGTGCAGCTTGCCCCCTCAGGGCAGGAGGCTGGCTCACAGAACAGGGTGGCAGGGGCAGAGCAGTTACACCTCTCAGAGCACCCCTCGTCCCAGGATGTCTCCCCTGGCTAGAGAGAAGAACAATGAGTCACTGTTACCCAACTGTTCCCAAAACACAAACCATCCAACTGCCAACCCAGTATAACACAAAGGCCTGGGATTTGGGGATTAGCCATGCCCTGTACACAGGTGAGTGACACACACTTTGAGCTAAGCCATTAATCAGTCATGTTGGTGACAGAACATGAGCCAACTGAGACATGGCACATCGGTTTGGTATGACTGTGGCAACATGTTCATGACTGCACCTGCAACAAATTCAGATTGAGTCCATCTCTCAAAATCATCATCACAGAATACACATTCAGGAATCAAACAAGATTATCAGATGGAATCCTCTGGTTAAGTCACATGTTAGTAATTAAGTGGCTATGGGAGCAAAACCACACATGAATTGCATTGAGGAAGGCAAAACTATTAACAATGATTATGTTTAATGTATCTTACAAGTGTAGTGTAAACCTGCGCCCAATCTACATGTACATTTTGGGAATCTATTTTCAAAACAAGATAAGCTATCCAGTGTGCACACCCTGAACCCTTTTCAAAAGCCTCACCAGCTTTTCTGACACCTGTGTGCACGATTAGAAAATGAGGCAGCACTTAAAGAGAAGCTTCTCTCATCATTATCTTTAACAATGGACTACGAAGGGAAAAGAGCTGAAAACTTCACGAATTGAAGCAAAGTTTTTGCCATGCATATGCAACGGACTGTAACAAAGAACTAATGGGCACAACCTTGTAGTCTAGCCTTCTGACTGTACTGTGTGAATGACAATTTTTGTAAATCTTGTTGAAAAGTCTCACCCAACGAAATATGACAGCATATGTATATGAATCTACAGTCAACCCGTTATTTGGTGCATGCGTTACAATAATGGGCACAAGTCAACCTGAAAGGCCAATCGTCATGCACAGAGCATAAATGGGTCGGCACATGAGGGCATATCTGTCAATTTACGCCCACATTGCCCTTTCCCTTCTTTTGAAAATCTTGGTTAATATCACTCACCTCATGGTAGTGTCCATGGTAGAAGCAACCACACTCCTCAGCTTTAACACAGCCAGTCCCACCTTGCACATAGCCAGAGTCACACTGGCACCCCTCAACACAAGGCAATGGGCACAGGATGTCAGATGAAACGGCACAAGTATCAGGACAGGCACTGGCACATATATTGTAGTGGGAGTTCGTAGGGCATGAAACCGCTGTTGGGGAAAGAGAATAGTTTATATGAAGACCTATATGCAGATTATACTTGTCACCCGAGAGCATTGGACAACACTGCCCTTCTGCATGTTAGGGTGTGTGTACATTTATGAATATAGTATAAGATATGTGTACTGTATGCCTACATGCAGTATGACAGATGTACCGATATACAGACCAGGTCACCTCTTGGTAACGAAGTGCATTAGGCAACACCAAACAGGCATGCACTGAAGTGTGTTAAGATTTCTGGTGTGTGTACATAGAATGAACGATGTGTACATGCCTGCATGTGCAGTCAGCACGACAGATGTACTGACACACCATGACTGATGTGCACAGTTGAAACTACACAGGGCAGAAAAGACCTCTAATACTTACAACAGTTTTCTCCCCTCCATGGTTGGACCTCTGCCCCCGCCTGTTGGCATGCAAAAGTGTAGGAGCGCAAGCTGCTGCAGTACAAGGCCACATCTCCATTAGACATGCACAGGTCATTCACACAGTTATCAAAGAATGGCTGTGGATCCACAGCTGTGTGGCAGCCACTAAATAACCCTGCAGGAGCTGACAATACACCACAGAAGTTATCAGACACCAATTCAACTGCTACAGTCGAGTTGCACACGGAGCAGAAATCCCCGCAGCCTTCAGAGCAACTGGCTGCCGATGGTGGAAGCACCCAGGAGGAGGCAAAGGTTGAATGGTCACTGGCTAGACTGCCATTGATGTTGTTGACTGACATTGATGACTGCCAATCTGTAGCATTGCCATTGATGTTTCCACACAAGCCACATATTTTTCCGTAAGAGGCGGGAATAAGTATCTGTATGAGGTCAGGTCCTCCGTAAGTGATAATAATCCCAGTGTCCTCCACCACATGAATCACTGAGCCAGATTGTATTATTGCCATGTGCTCAAGCTTAACAGGAAGACTCCATAAAGCACCTTCAACCTATTTATAAAAAATAAAAAAAGGGCATTAATGTTTTTTTTATTATTAACCTACAAGAAAAATGTTGCACTGATGATATTTGCAGAGGAAGGTTATGAATTGATTAACTAAAACTCACCTTTATTTTACCCCATTGCTTCATCTCCAAAGTTATGTTCATGCCATACATTCTCAGGTACAGCTGACCTTGCTGGATATGAACAAAGGTTTCAGATGGATCCTTGTCACAAACTTGCAACAGGACATAGCGACAGCTTCCCATATGGAAGTCAAAGTTATGCCCATCATAGGTCCTCAAATGTCTGCCTCCCATGAGTGTGCACTTGACTCCAGTTTGTAATGGATGGCATTCACGGTGGCCATCTTTGATGCCACATGCTGTTCCCCATGGACAGGTAGAGTTGGTACACTGTACTTCACCACGACCAACACAGACACAATGTACCTGGCATTGCTCATCAGGGTAAAAGTTTTCAAGGATTTGGTAATAAATACCATTGTAAATGCAGCCACACTCAGACTTTGGTACACATTTCCCACCACTGCGGAAGAAACCATGTTTGCAGAGGCAGTCTTCCCTCCCGATCATTGCTCTGGGACTAGGGGGCTCCATGCAGATGGTTGACTTGGGATTGGAGCACAGATGGTATTCACTGTTAGATGGGCAGGAAAGGCCTAGAAAAGGTCAACTGATTATTTTCAGGAATTTCATTTAACACACAAATAATATAAATCGTGTGAAACTCTGAAAACATGTTTCTGTTCACCAATATTACTTACTACAAAAATCAGAAGTCCTCCATTCATCCACTATAGCTCCTGCTTCTTGGCATGCAGCAACATAATTGGACAGAATCTGACACAGGGCAATCTGGTTGCCATCGCCCTGGCAGAGATCATGGACGCAGTTGTCAAAGAAGACGTGTGGGTTGACAGTTTTGTGGCAATTCTGGAAAAATCCCTCCATGTCCAGCAGCTTCCCACAGTAGTCTATTCCAGAGAAGAGGGCCTTGTCTCTGGGAGTGCACAGGGGGGTATTCATAGGCAGCACAACCACACATCCATGTCTACTACCGGTCCTCCAGTTGCGGACAGCCAGAGCGATGTCAGATTCCTCCTCAGATGTCAGATCATCTTCTGGATCAGCATTGAAGTTCCCACATATGCCAAATAGAGCACCAGAGAAGACCCTCGGCACATGGACAGCCAAGAGGTCCGAGTTAAAAGTCACTAGGACACCAAAGTCAGCCTCGATACACGTAGATAGCCCACTCATGTAGACCTTTACTTTGCCTTGGCTTAATACAGAGGGCAGATTCAGGCGAAGACCATTTACCTGAAACAAGAGGAAGAGACATGATTTTTGGAGATAAGAAATGTAACAGGTGCTGGCAATTTAGCTCTTCTGGGGCAGAAAATGCTTTTGTGACTTATTGCACTCTGAAAGAGCTAAATTATACCTACACAATGATGTAGGTTGCATTTTAATCTGAGAAACAAAATGCAGAAGCCGTTTATTGAAGGTTGCTACTCTTGTTTCACAAAACTAAAAAAAAAAAAACTAAAAAAAACCTCTACAAACGTTCTCAAAGACAGGAAGGATGGGAAGATAGCATCTGAGGCTAGATGCAAATCGCATAAAGCGTTCACAAGTAACACATCACTTATAGTTTACCATTTTTCCAAAATTTGATTGATCTGGTGGTCACATGGATTGGTCTATCAGCTATCCAAATCATACACTGACATTGATCCCTAGATGCCATACACGTTTCCTGAGAATCAGTTTAACACCCTAGGACAAGTAGGGAATAAAAAACCTTAAATAGCAGAAAATTCAATATGGCCTGATGGTGGCACTAGAGGAAAGGTCATAGGGTCATCAAAACCAACATAGTTCTTCCTCTAGGGGCCATGAATGGTCACAGCAAAAAAGATTTAAAGATTTGAATGAAAACTATTCCAAGTCATCACACTAATACAAAGGATCTGTGGCCCTGGTACTGTCATTTCAGTGGTATAATTAGGGGGTCTCGCCCAGCCCCCTAACCATGTAGTGTAATTATGCCATTGGATTTATAACAGTGTAGCTGCAGTAACCTTACCATTTTTTTGTTCCTCTGGATTTATTGGTTTGTCCAGATAGCAAATACATAAACTCACCTCAACCACATTTCTCCAGTCATGTGAAATCTTGATTGAATAGCCATAGACCAATACTTTAACAAGCCTGGTGAAGGAAGTACTAGTATGCTCTCTCATCTGGTTCTGCACCTCCACAGTAAAGTCTGGCAGGTCTCCCCATCTAGTCCAATGAGCAGTCAATAGGTAAGTACAGGTGCCCTGGAAGTCAAAGCTACGCCCATCAAAAGTGGTATAATGGGGTTTTCCTTGAGCTGTGCACACCCCAGACCCATTCAAATGACAACCCAGCACCCCATTCAGGATCTTGCACAATTCCCCAGTCTGACACTGGGCCTGGGCACAAGTCACAGTTCCGGAGGCAGGCTGGCAGACACAATGCTCCTGGCACTGCTGGCCCATCCAGAACTCCTCCTTGGGGAGGCGGTAGAGACCTTGGTGGGTGCAACCACATTTGCTGTCTGGTACACATTTACCTCCACTGAGCAAATATCCCATGTTGCACTGACATGATTCCACACAGGGCAGGGAGCAGTTGAGCTGGGCCTCTGGGTTACTGCAGGTAGCAGGGCAGGCAGAACCACAGATCTCATAGTGGCTGTTCATAGGACACAGCAAGGCTGGCAATAAAACAGAACATATTGTTAGCCTCCTTTATGAAAGTCTTGTGCAACACTCAGGATGAACAAAAACTCTATACTCACAGCACTTGGCGATGCCTCTCCAGTATCTGATCCTGAACCCTAGCATCTGGCAAATGTCAGCATAGGCCTTCATGGCCCTGCAGATAGCAGAGTTTCCATCAGCAATGCACAGGTCGGTTACACACGTATTAACATATGGCTCTGGATCAACATGAGAGTGGCACTCTGCAAAAGGCCCATCACTGCTTTGTAGGAGAGTATAGCCAAGCCCCTTGGACTGATCATTTAACACATATGGCCCATCACTGCTCTGCAGGGGAGTATAGCCAAGCCCCTCGGAGTGAACATTTAACACATAAGGAAGGGATTCTGGTCGTTTTGCTGTACACTCTGAACATGAAGCTTCACCTCCACAGTCATCAATACAGAAGCCTGTATCACCGTCCACTCTCCAGTGGTAGAAAAAATCCACAGTCTCAGTCACCTCAGTCCCATCAGGGGTGGTGAAGTCATCAGTTGCATTGTGGTTGGCATTTCCACATAGACCACACAGGGATCCATATAGCTCTGGACCAACCTGAACCTGGAGATGGTGGTGCCAGTCATACTGTAGAAGAAGGCCAAAGGTAGTATCCAGTACAACACTGGAGCCACTTGAAAACAAGTTCAGAGACCCATTGCCCAAGATAAGAGGCAGGTTTTTCTTCTGTCCATCAATCTGTGGAGACAAATCAAACATTTATGACAAAATGTGAATATACCCATTTATAAAATGGAGTATAAAATAAAAAAAAATCATCAATCTTTTAAACACTTACTCTGACTTTATGTTTCTCTCCTCTAACCATGGACACATTGAACCCTTGGATGCTGATCAGCACTGTGTAGATGGAGGGGACGGTTGCACTGCTGATGTAAGCCCTGGCCATCTTGATGTGGACTGGAATAGAGGCATTAACACCTGGACAGGTGGTCTGAACAAGAGTGTAGTTACAGTTCCCCTGAAGGACAAAATTTCTTCCATCAAAGGTTTGGTGGTAAGAGTCTCCCCATGCAGAGCAAATTTTAGTTTCCAAAGAGCAGAGTGGCTTTCCAGCTTTCATACGGCACATCCTTTTGGGACCACAGTGCAATTCCTCACAAGACACTGCAGCTTAAAGAAGAGATAATTAAACAATGGAGTATTTTACTCTGCAGGATGAAGCAATCACCAAAATGTGTCACATTTTAACAATGTAAAGCCATAAGAGGTATTTGCACATGCCAAAACTTTATAATGCAGGAGCATATAATGAAAATACCTGAAAAAGAATCCATCACACTGCTATTGCTCAGCATCACCTTGAGTTAGACAAGCATGCAGGATTCTTTTTCCTTTTACTCAACCAAGTAAATAAAAACAAAAAACCTTAATACATACTTTTCTCACACATGGCTGGATACAACTCTTGATTCATAGTGCTCAGGTAGAGTCCAACATCAGTCTCCTTGGAAGGTGAACTGGGCTTCGTCTTATCAGGTTGCTCAACAGGGCTCAGCCCCCAGGAGGATTTGTTAATACCAGAAGACGAGAAGTTCCCTCTGATGGCATCATCATCAAGCCGCTCAGTCATATCAACTGAATCAAAGGTGGGTGGCATCTGGCAGATATCATCTACTGATCGCAGGACAACTAGAGATGAGCAACTATGTCCATCACCACGTCTGAAGTAAACAAGCTGAAGTGGGTGGTTGCTTGTGATGTGGACCTCATCTGAGCTCTGCACTGGGATGATCTTCATTACATGACTAACAACAGACATATTCTTCCTGCCAGAGACCATAGTGATGTCTAACTCACAGTCCCTAGTAGACATTGCTAACAGAACACTGGCGTTGATGTCAATATTTACCAAGGGAGGGATAACATAATCAGAACCCCAGCGAGAGATTGGTGTCAGTTCAGCAAAGCCATAAGAGCAAATCCCAGTGGCTTGTTTAGAGCAGGTAAAACCAGCCATGACACATACAGCCTTTTGGGAGTGTATCTCTGAGCCAGAAAGGCTGGTCTTACTCTGGAGCTGAACGCTCTCCAGCACCCCTATTCTGAAGCTAAGGACACTACCCCTAGGATGCACATTGCCTTCAAAGACTACTTCACCCGAGAGGACCACATCTACAGAAGTCTCCTGGTCTGAGCTGATGATCAACACCTGGTTGACAACGATCTGGTTGGGAAACTCAGGGCTGATGGGATAGTAGTGGGTCCCCCAGGAGGACACATCATGAAGGAGGCTGTGATCACAACATGCCTGGGTGCAGGATGAGGCCATGACTAAAACAGGCTGTGTTGACCTTACACTGAGGAGATGGGGGGAGCGAGTGCTGTTCATTTCTACAGAGAATGGCAGATGGACAGTGTCAGACTGGCCAGCAGTGAGGAGGAGGTGCTGGGTGAAATTGTGACTCAGAACCTCAACAGTGACTGAAGTCGACACTCTCCGGGCTGTGATGGTGATTTCATGGCGGACATCTGGTGATGGGTCATTGTGCTGGGGAAACTTAACGAGGAACCTCATACCAGGACTGGCCCAGGACATTCCTAAGGAAGAATATTATGACTCAGTAAAATTGTTTTTCCTGGTTCAAAAAAAGAAAAAGAAAAAAAAGTTCACCATTGTTCCCACATTAAATCTACAGGAGACCACAACTCTAAATACTGTACAGTTAGGCTAAACATCGACTTCTCTGACCAGAGGTAAATATTTTGGAAGAGAATAAAATACACCTGCAGACAAGTGGTTAAATTGATCCAATGTGCAGAGTTACATGGTTTCTCACCATGAGCAGTAAGTCTA
This sequence comes from Parasudis fraserbrunneri, assembly GCA_900302295.1. NCBI lineage: Eukaryota > Metazoa > Chordata > Actinopteri > Aulopiformes > Chlorophthalmidae > Parasudis > Parasudis fraserbrunneri. Next base: position 12,374 of record OMKL01086413.1, on the reverse strand, counting down.
GCTCTGTAACAGAGATAAGATTGGCGGTGTCATATTTCAACAAACTCAGCAGCCAATGAAGAATTCACAGACACAGTTCCTAGTTCCTGCTTGGGAGTACACCTGTGTTGACGTGCAGTCACACTCAGGAAGTTTCCATGATAACAGGGATTGCAGCGTGGGAGCAACAACATATCAGTGGTCTATCCTGTCAATTCTGTACAGCCCCACAGGTCAACAACTGAACGTAAGTTTTCCTTTCAGCCTAGAGTACTTTTAAATATAACATGAGGGCGACATGCCGGCACTGCCTAATTTACAGGTAGGAGTTAATTATCCATGTGCACATATGTTACATGCGCCTTCATGGCACTTATAGGAGCACCTTGGAACTAAGGATATCAATAAACTTTTAAAACGAATATACTTATAAAAATATATGGGGCAAAGGGGCATTGTAATTAAAGAACAGCCTTCTGTTGCGTTTATACTGTTCGGGATTTCCGTTACTGAAGATTCAACCACCCAGGTTAACCACAGAACATGAGCATCCACTGATGCACAACTTTGATATTGTATCCATCAACAGTTCACTGGAAGTTATAGTCAAAGCTCAATGTTGCAGTTTTCACTAATAGAGTGAAGTGAGCTTTCTTTGTCTTTTAAAGGCTTATTTATTTAGCAAACACTGACGTTTAAACACAAATCCAAAAAAGAGAAAGGCAAGGGTCAACAGGGCTTTCACAAGCCACCAATTAGACAAGTTAAGCCTCTATTGTCTTATGACTATTCAGGTCAAAATCGTTGTTGTCCCAAGAGCTGAGACACCACCACACCCCAATCATAACTCAGAACTAGACAAATAAGGCCTCCCAGGGTAGACAGCATAACTGTTGAGACTTGAGAGGCTTAAGGGTGAGGGAGGGCTAACCAAACAGCAATGCAAGACTGTTGCTTGTATGCCTCATTGGGGATGAATGTACCAAGCGGCAGGTCAAACTTACCTCATGTGGTCAATCAACAACATAGTTAATATCATACATACTGCATCAGCTCTTAGCTCTGGTCGAACTCAAATACTGTTGTATTTTAGTTTGAACAGAGCTAATCAGCTCAGATATATTACCTACTGTAGTAATAGGTATTGGGTACGTGGTCTAAAATGAAGAGGATTTTGAGTGTAGCCTAAACTACACTAAAGTGTGGAGAACCACCGTCAAAGGGAATACGTTCTAAAAGTCCAAGTAGCCTACTATTTTTATGCTATGCCACTTACCAATTCCTAAGAGGCACACCTCGAACAGCAACACAAAGTGCATCACTGGAAACAAGAAAACTGTGATTAAATGAACAGAATAACAACTTCACCTTGATATGACTTTAACATGACTGTGAAATGCTTACTTGCGCGCCTTGGGATATGTCAAACATTTAAATCTATAATAATGGATCAAAGCAAGGGACTCGTAAATAATGAGGAAAAAACACACAAGCAGCACAAAGACCAAATTATGTGTTTATCGTGCACGCGCGATGTCTCGGGCCTATATTCTGTCAGTCAGCGCACCTGCAAGTCATTAGCTTTAAATTGGTAGAATGAGAGACCTGGCAGCTGATTAGACTAGCAGCCTATAGGCTGCTTCTATAGTAATGTGTCTCAAAAATCAGTTGAGTCCCCCCACTCTTATTTGCAGTACGTGTGCCTAGTGCCTTTCTGTCTCAGTCCCCATCAGAAAAGACCTGCAGCACGCAACTTTTTACTTTCATTTCACGTTTTCAATCAAACCTCCTACCTCTTTGACAAAAGAGCGTATTTTCCTCTGTGGCTAGCTTGACTTGAAAAAAATAAATAAAATAAGGGGCAATGACGTCTTCATTGTTGTGTTTGTTATCTTAGCGAGTAATCACTTTGCTGTGAATCCCCTTCAGAACAAGTTCTTCCGAATCTGGCCCTTGCGGCAGAGAGTTTCCTGTCGTCGACGCGCGTGCATCGTTTTGGTTCACTTGATCTTGTAGCCTTCTGTACTTGTGCCTCGGCGCAGTGGTGAGTGCTTATAGCTTTGCATATTTGGGGGAGAGATGGAGAAATAGAGCGCTCGTTCATTTGAGTGTTCATTCAAATTTTTGATCACTTGATCACTATACTGGGTCTGGCTTACAAGCTTTTCACTATAGGATATGTGCTTGTGATTCTCTTGTGTATTGATAGATTATTGATCATTATAGACTTTTACCTATATTCTATTTGGAAAGTGTCAGTAAACAAAAGAGAATAGTTAATCTATACATTATTGGCTGGAATCACCAGACCTCTATACTCTTTTTATACTGTCTCCTTCAGATGCTAATGTGTTCCAGTTCCATAACCTGCCTTAGCTTCCCTTCTCTAGGCAGTTGCTCAGACTAGACATTTTAAAATACATTCAGAATATCGTTGATTGGGACTATATAGTGTCATAACAAACTAGATAACTGTGTTATGTAGTGTGTAACTCTAGATGGTAATTTGGAATCAAGTAAATGTGGTCCTGTCTGTTAACAGTGAATCAACAATAAGCAACAGTGACTTTAATTTGCCATTCAAATGTGCAGACTGCTGTCATAGGGAAGCAGGTTTATGGCTATTGTGCTCTTCTATTGTTAAAACCTGGTGTGATGTGACACTGCTGTGTGAATTGGAAATTCAGGGTTGTCTGACTTGTCATTATGGCTAGAACTCTCAACTTACTTCCCTGTGTGTGTGTGTGTGTGTGTGTGTGTGTGTGTGTGTGTGTCACAGATGCGCAGCCCAACCTGAATATTATTCTCAGATCAAACACCAAAGATGTGTTCTGACCTTTAGCTCTGCTATACTTAACTCTGCACCCCCCTCCCTCTCAGAGAGTGGAAGAGGCCCCACATTCACATCTAATTCATTACATTCTGTTGAACCTTTTGCACCCAGTCAATGCGGAGGCTTTTGAATATTTTGGTTGCCTGTATTTATTTCTTCGAGAAATTATGAAAGCCAGCTAGCAGGTTCAATATTGTTACAATACTGCTGCTTCTCAAGCCCCTCATTGTCTCAACTGTCAGTGTACAATATACTGTAGACTTTGCCTGGGCAATATTTATATTTATTTATCATCTATTTTTGTTATGGTATTGAGGATTTGTGTATCGTAATACACAATTTGTGGTCTAACTCTAAATTATTTATGAAAAGCAAATATCAAGCCAGTTTTCTCACAAAATGATTTCTGAAACATTTGGAAATTACAAACTGAATATTACAGTTTCAGTTTGAAGCTGTGTCACACTTCCCATTACCATGTGATCAGCTATAAACAGTAACTGAATTATTCAGCATGTGATTTTCCGAATGTAGACCCACGTTCGTTAGGCCATATTGCTCTGGTGAAAGTGGCGTTGACAACACAAATGATCTCAGCATTGTCTCCATCAGATAAATCTGTTGCCAGTGTGTATAGGTGCACAGAGTCATGCATGCATGCATGTCAGTCAGTCTGGATGTTTGTCAGCATATTCGACTGCATACAGCCTTTTGGTCATGGCAGAGGCTGACGGCGTCACAGTGACAGTTGCCTCTTCTGAGAGAGAGAGAGAGAGAGAGAGAGAGGTGGTTGATCTTGTCTTCAGGCCTTCATGTGTTTCACTCTCAGGAAGAGTCTCATATCCTCTTAGTTGTTGGTGGACTCATTCTGAAAGTGTCATCACTCTGAAACGACATTTTGCATTGAGAATAAACACCTAGTTGTCAGCCTCGTTGTTAATTGGTGCTGGATCGCTCACATGTATGTTTGCCACTATCAGAGGTATTGTGAGTTGTTTAGTAGGTCTGTCCCTGGGTCTGTTTAGTAGGTCTGTCCCTGGGTCTGTTTAGTAGGTCTGTCCCTGACTGAAGAAATTGTTAGTTGACTAATAGTCATAGGACTTAGTTGACTATTCAATTAGTTGATTGAATCAACAAATCCGTAAAATTGTGTTTCCCACATGCAATCATGCAGAAGGATCTCTTTTAAATGTAGAATGAATAGATGGACCTCTTTAAATGTAGAATAAATAGAAGGAGCTCTTTAAATCTAGAGTAAATAGAAGATACTCTTTAAATCTAGAATAAATTCAATATAATAATAATAATAAATTTAGTAGCTACTTACCAGAGATGTGTGTTTCATTTTTCAGGGAATAACTCATTCGGCATGGAAAAAAAGTATAAAAAAAACAACTAATTGACTAACAAATGATTGGTCGACTAAGACTGAACCGACAGATCAATCAACTAATGGACTAAGAGGGGGCAGCCCTGGAGTTAAGCTCTACCACTGTCTTTGTTGCTTTGGTCTATGGCCTAGTGCCATTGTGGAATATTTATTATTTTGGAGATATAGGGGAAATAAACATATTTGCATCACACTCACCTAGATAAACAGTTCCTGTAGAGATAACAGAGTTGAGTAAACATTTCAATAAGAATATTTTTTCTCTTCACTGAACCATAGGAAGCTACCACGTTTTGGAAATTGAATGGCAATGAATAACAAATGATCTGAGTCTCTCTCTCTCAATCCCCCCTCTCCCTCCCTCTCTGTCTCTCTTTTTCAGACACTCTTTTTTCCACCTGTCTTCTTTTGTCTGTTATTCTCAATAATTTTGAGAGACTGTTTGTTCTGGCTTTGCTACACATCTTTATGATAATCATAAAAGTTTTTCTCCGCTACATTCTCTGTCTCTTCTGATCTAGTATCTCTCTTTTCTCTCTCTCTCTCTCTCTCTCTCACTCTCTCAATCGCCCCTCTCCCTCCCTCTCTCTCTTGTTTTCTCCTGTGTATTCTCCATCCTACAGTAATTCTGTTATCTATTCACATCAGTGGTTGTTATCGCTCATGTCAAAGTCATGTCAGCTGTGTGAGTGGTGGAGCGCTATCTACAATGTGTGTGAGCAGAGGAGAAACAGATAGGCTCTGTGCACAGTACTGTGTTCGTACATGTAGCGTGCCTTTGTGTATGTGCCATTCAGGGTGTGTGCATGCATGTGTGTGTGTGTGTGTGCGCGCATGTGTGCGTGCGTATGCGTGACATGTGGATCTTTTTCGTTGATAGAGGCGGTAGTGGTCCGGGGGGTTGGGGCTAGGCTGGAGTGGATAGTCTTCATCATTCAAAATTAAGCCCTGTAAACAAGATTTAGATGTTGTGCGGGCCTGGCTTAGCCAGACAGGTATGCTGTTGTTCAGGGTTAATCCTATCAGTGGCAAAACACACATTGGGGGAAACAAATGGAAGAAAGACAAGGGCAGTTTAAATTGCAGTGGTAGCACAGTATCGATCATCCTTGCAGCACTACACAGCTGATTTAGGATTCTTAGATTCTTAGATTTATGATGGTCTATAATCTTTGCAGCTGTGGCTCGAAGACGGCAGATGTCTCTCCTTTATTAGCAAGCCACTGGTTATCATAGGGCGCAAATTGGGTGTGGTATTGAAGACCACGGAACGATAGGGCAAATGCAATTGGCATTCCAATGTACAAGAATATATTACCCAATTTGAAAAATAACACAAGCTTCAGGAGCCATTTTGATTCAGAGGCAGTGGACTGTGTTGATAAATATTTCCAAATTGGATCAGCTTATTATTTCACCCAAAGCGACTCTGAAAAGCAAATTGGATACAGAGGGGTATTTTATTTGCGGCTGCTTAGGTTGTTTGGGTTTGGAGATTTACTGCAGCTATTCATGAGGCCAGAACGGCCCGCACTACACTCCCTCTCAAATCAGTCCTCAGTCATCTGATTAACACCTTTAACCAACATATTTCTCCTTCCATGACACGCTCTCTGCTAATTTAACAGGCAGACAGTCTAGCTGGGGAGTAGGCCTGGTTCACTCCATGGCCCTGCAGGACAGGCATTTGTTCACCATGGCAGTGTGAAGACATCAAATACCAATGCAACATTTACAAATGAGATTATAGGCCCAGACTCCCCATCATCAGACCTTTCTCAGGCATCAAATCCCCCTGCTGAACCATTGCACTGAGATGGAGGAGTCGCTTTCTCTTCAGTATCCACTACCTCGTACCCCTCTGTCCCTCTCTCACTTCCACTTACCATGTATGGAACTTGCCTTCCGTATCTTATCGGATTGAGTGTGCAGTGGGGGTGGGTAATGGCGTGGGGAAGGAGAGGGGAGCTGGTGGATAGTCTATCCCCAAACAATGCAGGTCGCCACTGTTCTTTCCATGCTACACACAAGAGTGGTCATTAGCTAGAGAGGAAGCAAGGACACAATGGGTATGGCACACAATGAAGCAGGACTGGCCCGCAATGTTTGGTACTCACGTCAATGGGAGAGTTCTCCCGGTGTATCTAGCATACCAGTGGTGACTATTGGCCTCTGGTCCCGTGCCAGGCTCATGGCTATATCTGACCACTGAGGCGTCATCCGCCTGGTGGGACATCCACTGGATGAGAGGTCATTCCCAAGCTTCCCCATTTAAAAATACCGCCAATTGTACTGTGTTGGTCCAGCTGGCTGTTGGAGCTTTGTTTGGCTGGCTAACAACAGCTGTGTTCTACATCTGTGTGGTGTAGTAGTAGCCGGGTTTCTCAAGAAGGAAGGAAAGGAAAAAATTCCCACTCACACTCAGAGTAGCTGTGACTGTTGGTCTATCTGATAAAGTGAAGCTGACAGAAACTTCAATATTTGTTTAAGTCACTATAAAAGGTTGCACATTCTTTACATGCAGAAACACTGAGGCAAAATCACAGGCTAACATTATATCAGATAATGAATTAATAACATTAAACATTGTAATCATACAAATGGCTGGTTTTGGCATTGCTTTCTTGCTCTACACCTAGTATAGAACTGTGCACAGCCACAGCATACAGGGGGAAAATGTTGAATAGGCACTTAATGCCAGCTGACTGTGACGGAATGCCCAGAGAAGGAGCGGGTTTCTGCTGAGCACTGTGGGAAATGAGGTTATCATGAACCAACTGCTTCCACCCTCCCCCTCAACCTCCACCTGCCTCAGATTACATTCTAGATTTACATTCAGACTTTATGTCAGTTGAAAATGAGCAAGTACTGGTTGGCAGTAGCGGGGCACTCCTGCAGTTTGTAGTTTTCCATAGACTAGATCAGGGTTTCATATGCTATGGGTCACAATCTAACAGGGTCGCAGGCCTGTCTCTGGAGAGTCCCCACATGATAAGAGTTGTTTTATCAGTATGCTTTAAAGGCCATATCAGTAAATTATTAGCTATTTTGTTTGGAATAAGAACCATGTAGACTCAGGGTATAAATAGGGGTTATGCTAAGGATAGATGAATGTATGTGGATGTTTACTGAATGTTTTGTATGTTTGTAATGTCTTTATGTTGACCCCAGGAAGAATAGTGGCTACCTTGGTAGCAACTAATGGGGATCAGAATAAACAATAAACAACAAACAGGCTCCTGCAGTGAAATGAATTTACCCAGTTCTGATCATTTGCTCAGTTCTAACGCTAGCACTAAACAAAACACTTAACATTGGAATTACTGTGCACCTTCATCAGTATGGGTGGCCCCAGAGGGAAGCGAACTTCCCATGGGTCGCAGGCTGGAATGGTTTAAGAACCCCGGGACAAGATGGATGTCATTCTGACAGTCTTTGCTGCTACAGAGCGATCAGACAAGCCCTAACAGCTGTGAGACTGAGCTCTATCACACTCCATCTCGCTTCAGCAAAAACACCCAGATTTCACACACATCAATGACTGAATATTAATAGCAGATATTTTTAACTTGGTTTCTTCTCCCCTGCAGCATTTGAAGATGATGCGATTGCTGTTCCTGTGTCTGCTCCTGCCAGCCGCTATGGGTACGAGTGTGTTCTCACCTCCACATGACACAGCTGATAAACATCTAATCAAACCTATCGCGTCTCTAAGCCCACACATGCATCACATGCCTACATATATGCTGCAACTGTACTGTACTGTGGTGGCACAATAAATATACTGGTTCACTCCTTCAGTCAAATTGAAACCTGAAATAGGAGGTGTTGAAGTTGTCAGCTCACAGGGGATGTGAATGGCTGAAATTATATTGTGATAGGGAAAAGAGTTGTTTATATGTAAAAGAAAATGCATCCAGTAAAAAATAGCAATAATATTCACACCACTGTGCTTTGCAGAAATGTGTTAAATGAAATAAAATCTCACCCCATATACAATTATTGTATATAAATCGCTCTGTATGCATAATTTGGACAGCATATGACTGGGGTTAAGACTCTGTGTTTCTGTAAGTAATCATACTTGTCTAAAACCTCCCCTTGTTTGTGATAAGTAGACTAAATGCGCCTCAGTCACAAAGGAATACCATAAACAGGTACACCATTAAGCTGGCTGTGGCTCCCACTTCCTTTTCGTCATACAGTACAGTCCATCTAGAGGCCCTCTGAGAGTAGCTGTGCTTTGCTGTAGATATGTAATGAATAACCTCTGTGAGATTGTATTGTGAGTTAATCTGGTCCCTTACTCCCCATCCTCATACAGCTTCTTCAGAGGAGAGTGAAGGATCAGCTGGTGAAGGTATGTTATATGCATCTTTATCTGAACAATGAAGAAATAACGGGCAAAAATGCACTCTGTGCATCCTGATTTTAGTGTATATGTCAAGACAGTAGTCTCTGTGAGTGAGTGAGTGAGTGAGTGAGTGATTGAGTGAATGAGCGAGTGAGAAAGTGAGTGAGTGTGAATGTGTGTGTGTGTGTGCGCGCTTATATGCAGCGATCTTAAATGCCCTGTTTTTCCCCTATGTATTCCACAGATATTGATGACGAGGATATAATCCAGACACATGGTGAGTTTAGCAGTTAAATTCCCTTGTGTGACAGGGAGGCCGTAGCCATAGGATTTTAACATTTTGCCCCAGCACTGCTCAGAGGAGCCCCTGCTACGGCTGTCATCAGGAGAGAGGAGAGGAGTGTGTGGGGTTCTGACCTCTGTAATCACGGTCAGTTAGACTGTTGTGTGTATAGGGTGTTTTAGCCCTGTCAGGGGGTGTTGCTTTTCTCTCCTCCTGGTCATTACACCCAGAATGGAATCAATTAGCTCTCTGCTGGAGCCCTGTGGATTCTGCCGAGAGGCCCAATGAACACGTCGAGATCTGGGCCGTCCTGCCAGTCAGCTAATTGACATTGGCATTCTCATTCTCTCCCGGCACCTCTCCGTGTCACTCCTCATTATCTCTATGATGGGCCGGTGATAGAATTACTGATCTGTTTAGGACAGGGCTGCACCTCGTCAGCTGTAGGAGCAACCCCCCCTCCTCCTCCTCCTCCTCAGCAACACCCGGGCCTCCCCTGAGGATGCCCCCACACACACAGACACACATACCCAGTACCTGTTGGGTCTTAAAATCTGAACATCTGCCAATGAAGTGAGATAATTTGTCACTTGTTTCAAGAAATTTCTTAAAACAAGGTCAATTTGATTGGAACAAATAACATTTTCGCACATTAGTAGCAGATATTTAGAATTCCTTCCGATATTAAGACTCAATGAAAGGCTATGTAACCTCTTAAGATGGGGGCTTTTTGCAGTTTGAAAGAAGCACTTGATGAATAACGATCTGCTTCATGGGTTCAATCGACACAGTCAGGATGATAATTTGTTGAACATATAGAGTAGTTTTACTCTTCTATTAGCCTCTCACCGTTTTGAAATCGCGATGTTAGTCATGAAGTCAGCACAGCAGACCATTTTGTGGTGTGACTACTAAAATGTTGACAATATTGGTCTTGTGCTGTTCTCAGAACAGACATTTATCTAGGCAATTGAGGTAAAAAAAACCACATCAACATATTAATAATCTTATCTTTTGTTGTATTTTTATGTTCTCTTTGCCTGTTGCAGAGATTCCAAATGTCCGTTCCAACCTGGCTGATGTTGGTTCTGTTGTAGACAAAACTACAGGTGCAGAGGAATCTTCAGGTAGGAACACCATTATCTAAACTACCGGTATAATCATATAAAGTTACCTTATGTAGGACTGCATATGACCATGTATTTAGGATTTTTCTTAATGAAAGCAATATTTTAATATTCATATATACCAATCAATATGCAAATCATTCAGCCACCTGATATTGTATGATGCACATGTTTCATGGTACGCTGTATGGGTATACATACATGTATGTATTGTATGTGTTATCAGAAACAGAATCAGAATCACTTTTATTCACAAATGTATATAGACACACAAGTATGTAAATACACCAGAATTTGATATGGCCATCAGTGAAGGGACATACAAAACCTCATAGACTATATAGCATAATTAGATGCAATGTAACCATAGTGAAAATGCACTGAGAAGTTAAAAATGTGCGCTTGAATCATATACTAACTATACAATATAATATATAGATGGACTATACAGCATACTACAACACAATGTAACTGCAATGAAACATGCAGAGGAGATTCTGATTGCAGTTAACAATAACATTGCACTTGAGTTATATACTAGTAAGTAACTTATCATCAGAGTAAATCTAGTGTATTTGTTTATTTGTTTATTGTTTATTATTCATTTCCAATCTGGCTAACCTGACACTCTTGCTCTCTTTTAGATCAACTCACTCTCATTGTGATTGTTGCAGCCGTGAGTGTGGTGGCTCTATCAGTTGCAGCGATAGTTGGTAAGAATTTTAAATCTAGATAAGACACACTCTTGAGCTTGCTGTGAAAGGTTGCTTGTTAAACTCTCACAATGCATGAATGCACTGCTGTTAAGCCCTTGAGCTAGGTGCTTGTCCTGCATTACTGTAGATCACCTGTGCCCCATAAAGCTCTCTTAATACCTAAGCAAATCTCAACTCAAAGCTGTAACCTTTTCCGTTTTATTTCACAGCTGTAGTGTTGGTGAGGCGCCGCATGCACAACCGACAGCAAGGGTAAGGTCATATCTTTCCGCTCCTCACTCTCCAATTTGTCAAAATTTGTCTTGCAAAAAGTTGTGTGTGATACTTCTCTGTGCACGCATCATAGTTGCGTTACCTAGCAGCCCAAATCCACCATCAACATGCCTGTATTCCTGATTCCAGTTTCAAGTCTGTGATTTTCCTCCTCTGAGATTGTTTACAGATTAGATTGGGTTATGTGAGGGCTTTGAGGGACACGGCCTGTAATGGAGTCCCGGCTGTAATAGCCATGTTGGTTTTGTCTGAGCTTTCACTTTCCAAGGAGGAACAAGTTTCTGGTGTCCCTCCAGCAGCAGCACCTGTACATATCAATGTCTCTCAGAGATATGCATGTTCCACTTAACGCCAAGTCAGGCTGCCTGAGAGCGACAGAACCGGTCTGATGGGTAACAGTCCCCCTGCAGCCTTTCCCAATTTGCTCCACTTCACGGCAACTCGCCAGCCTCAAAAACCAGACAAACGCTCGGGTGGCAAAACCCCAGTCATGAGCATCCACCCCTCTGATCCTGTCTGGACTTGTACCGCTATTACCGTCACAACCTGAGGCCCTCCAGCACTGCCACCCGTCCCCTCCCTCTCCACCCTTCTCGCGCTCCATCTCAGCCATCAAACAATAGCCTAGAGAGAGAGAGAGACAACAGACCTGTATGGTTCTATGGGACAGGACCTGACCTGTTCCTTGACTGCCCCTAGATTTGAGGCCTGACTCAAGAACTGTGCTCCAAGTAACACCAACCCTGAAAGCTGTAAACCTCAGCATGACAACAATCTCACAACAACCGGAGAGCAGAACAGAGCAGAACAGCCTGAACCAGTTGGACAGAGAGACACTGTCTGTCTCTCTCTCTCTCTCTCTCTCTCTCTCTCTCGCCCTCCCTCCCCCTCTCTCTGCCTCCCACCCCATGCTTGTGTAATCAGGGTTAGCTCTGTGGGTTGGCTTTCTGCAACGTAATCAGTTTCCTTTGTCCCCGGTGCGGTGCTACGTGACCTGCCAGTGAGACACAGAGGTTAGAGGGGGTTAGGGAGTTCACATTAGTCTTTCAGAGATCTCCGAGCAAGGGGCAGGAGAGACCCAATGTTGTGGAACAGACACCCGAAGTCAATCTGTAAAAGGGGTTAAATTCCTCTGCAGGATTACCGGCTGCCTCCCGGGGTTGCAGTCAGCTCCGGCTGTGTTTGGTGCTGACTGATCGCTCCGCTGAAAAGAGGCTTAATCGCACAGCAACCCCTAGCTTGTTGGATCAACAGCGCCTTGCCAGGTTTATGAGTCCCACCTGGGGATGGGATATGTGTGGAGGTGATGGAGTCACTGTTTACCTGTCAGCGCCCTGCAGCGTGAGACAGACGTGCGTTTCCTCGATTTCGACACGCAGGGATGTTTCCCGTGTCTCTCCGCTAACGGACTGAAGGAAA
>OMKL01086411.1:0-14855 GCA_900302295.1 Parasudis fraserbrunneri | reverse complement strand
GGTTTTTTTTTGGGGGGGGGGGATTCTATGGGAGTTTTTCCTCATCATCTTTGGGGGATAAGACAGGGGGTGTCGCCTGTGAAGCACATTGAGACATGTAATGTGATTTTGGGCTATACAAATAATTTCCCTTGACATGTAGTAGTCAAAAGTACAATATGCCCTTGAAATGTTGTGGCGCAAATTTCAGTGCATCTTTAAATGAAATACTCCAATAAGTACAAGTACATAAAAATGTACTTAATAACAATAAAACCACTCAAATAATTACATAATGTAGTATGGAAAGCAACTGATTTTAAGAAGAATTATAAAATACAATAAATATCTGGTTGAGCCACTAAAATTGATCCACAATTCTTTAAAAAATTAGCTTTAAAAAATTACTTAAAAGAACACATTGATTTGGTCAGCTTGACCTTCTTGAGCAGATCATTCCATCCTTCTTTTTCAGTCTAGAATTCAGAGCCCAAAAGGATCTCAGGCTGCACTATACACCTAATACAGTAGGGGATTAAAAGGCATACATAGCCAGGGGCCAGACCGAGCTAAGCCTGTAATCAGTAAAATATAAAAGTAAAACTGACATGTAGCCAGTGCACGGAGGCCACCATAGCGAACAGTGAACTGATCATATCTCCTAGTTCTCATTAAGAGTCTTGTTGCAGCATTGCAAGTTGTAGGAGATACATTTTGAGTTAGACAGTATAGAGTATAGAGTGACAGTAACCTAAACGAGATTGGGTGGCATGGCATGGGTGATTTTCCCCAGATTGCCATGCGATAAAAGGACCTCATGTTTCAAGATATATCTTAGCTTCAGAGAGTATGAGTATCCTTGTTGACCAATTTATCAAAACTGAGATGTAGATAAAAATCTACATCTCAGTTTCTACCAACAGACCTGACAACAACAGCCATGAATCAGATTTGTGGTGCTCAGGGGGCGAAATAAAACAATCTCACATCTCCAAGTTGGAGAGGATTTTTATAATCTATAAAGTATTCTTTGAGGCTATGCTTCTCTGTTCACTGGCTTTCATGGGCTGATACAACTGGGCACAGTCAGTGTCACAATGGAAGGAGATATTCTGTTTTAAAATTATATAGAGAGAAAGAAATCCATGAACAGACTCATAAGCAATGTAGAGGATGACAATGCTTACGTCATGTTATCGAGGAAGTTCTATCAGAGAAATAAGAGATTCAACATTTAAGTGCTCTTTCAGTAATATAGTTTTGGAAATGGCTACAGTATTGAACACCAAACTCTAAAAGGGTTAAACCTGAATGATGCTCAGTATTTGGTGCTATAAGATATTTGACTTGAACAAAGGCAGTCTTAATGCTGGCAGGTGCTCTGGAACCTGATTGGAATTTCTAATTGGAATAATATTTAAATGTTTTGACATATAAAAACATCAACTCATTTTAGACTGCTCTCTTTAAAAGTTTTCCTAGTAAATACATTTTTATGTAGGCCTAGAGTTACTGAAAATAGTAGGAACAAGCCTATATTTCTTACAGAGTGGGTTGAGTCACTGCATGATTAAAATTAAAAGTGAATGCGCCAGTAGCCAAGGAACTGTTAATGATTAATAAAATACTGGGACTAATTACCCCAGTGACTCTTGTGAGGAATTTAGTAGGGACAACATAGATGATGGGTAGAGGACATCATTTAAGATACTTTCTCCTCTAGGATGGAACGTGGAATGGGTTCAAAACAGCTCATCACAACAGAACTCTCAGAATTAAAAGATAGGGCCTGGTCAGTAAGTGAAATCTGGAGACTGACGTTCTGTCTCGCATTTTCTGTTGCCAAAAACTCATCAAACTTCTCAGGGGAGGCTTCAACGGTGTGACTGTGGGAGGGGTTTAGAGCAGAATATATATATTAGAAGTCTTGATTATACTACATCAAATAGGACTCTAGAGAAGTGGCATTTCTTTTACATAACGTCAGTAAAAATGGTGCTCTTTTATCCTTGATTACCTGATTTTCGGCTTGTGTACACTCTCATTGTGACAGTGCCTTGTTATGCGTTGTACAATTGGCAATAGAATCAAGAATAGCCAGGCAAGTACTGTTGAAAAAAATCAACAAGCTCCTCTGTGTGGTGCAGAAACATCTCAGTATTAGCAGTAGAAAGTGTCTGTAATAAAAGTCACAGAGAATACAGATGCAACATATACAGCTGAACAAATAATACAGCACTGTAGTTCTGTCAGGAATCACTCACGTCATTAGTTTAACCATTTATTATGATGCAGAATGGCTCTTAGGGGTGCTCACTGCTGTAAGTGGTTAAAGCATAACCACTTACACGAAGGTAAAGCATAACAGCATACTGAAACTAAACAGCAGGGAGCACTGCGAATGAATCCCCCAACCCCAACAGAGCCGAACCACACGCCAGGATACTAAGTATGTCTTCGGCCTTCCTGATTCCACCCAGAATCAGGACACAAGGCCATCCTATCATAGTGGACTAGCCTATGTGAACTGTGAAACCAACACTCGTCTGTATTACTGGGGACAGGGATTGAGATCCCTCCAGAGACCACTCCCTCTGTTGTTCGTCAACAGCCCCTACAGATGTACGCAAAGGCAAGATGCAAACCTGTCGCATCTTGGCACGTGCAAAATAGGCCTGCCTGATGATAAACTATGTGTACAGCAGAGCACCCACTGTCTCCTGGATACCAGGATGTCTGAATAGATATCTTGGGTCCATAAGTGGCTCCGAGACTGCTGCACATCTCGGAACACACATCTGTGATTCACCAAAGATAAAACCCAAGATCTAAAAAGACATTCTACTTTTATGTGAGAGTGTACCCAGCCAGCCGCCTACTACTTAGTTAATGCAATTACTTATTACACTGTTATAGTATCAACAGCCAGTGATGAAAAGCGACTGAGTATTTAACTCAACTGTAGTTAACCTTTGAGTCGTGTTCGTTTCTCCCCCCTTACTTTAGTGCTATATATATAATGTCTGTACAAAAGAAATGATACCGTACAATATGAATATTATCATCATCATCATAGGTGGTGGAGGACGCATGTTACCTACTATATGGTAAAGCACTTTGTGTCCTTGTACTGTAAAAGGGCTATACATATGTGAGTTTCATCTATCATCAAACAGTGAGTATATTATGTGCTTGAGGATCAGCATATACCGATAGAGTAGCTGTGACATTAATCCATTCTATATACTTACGTGCTCAGTGTACCCATACTCATGAGCAGTGTTGGGGCCGTTATTTCTCTTAAAAGTAACAAATGACTTTGCAATTAGGGAAAAAGGTAACTCATTGCACTACCCGCTACATTACTTTTGCATTACACCTAAAACCTAAACCTATATCGCACTCAATGGGCCAAGATGTGGAGGTTTGTTGTGCCAGACTTTGCATGTGCCTTGGGGAAGAGAGTCAGCTGTGACCTTGCTGTGTTTCTCCTCTTCTCCTCTCGCAGCCAGCACTTTCAGCAGGATTAAAACAAGCAGGAAACTAGGGGAATGTTTTGATTTGCTATTTCCTAATTATGCCAATAAAGAGTAAATTACGAAGCCTATTTCCTCTCTCCAAGCGCAGTTCAAACATCAGCATTATGACAGCAAACAGGAAAAAGACAAGGGGATGAAAACAAGCTATGAGCGAGATAAAATTTTAGATTTATTCCAATAAAGAGGGAATAACTTTCTATTTGAATACGTCACAGTAGAGGGGGTTATGTATCTCTCTCTCTCTCTCTCTAATGCATCCTCTCTCAGTCAGTATGCACACTTGAACAAGTGCTAATCTAGGGGGGATTTGTTGAAAGGGTCATAAGGAATCTTATCAATATGTATTTGAATACACAACAAAAGAGGGAGGAATGATAATATAGCCTACGTAATGCAAGTACCAACCTATTTGTTCAATCAGTAACTGTAATGTGATTACCGAAATTGGAACAGTACTGCGTGACATTACTTACATGAGAAAGTAATGTGATTACAGTAACTAACACGTTATAATACCGCTTATGAGTGTGTAGAATCAGAATGCACTTGGAAGTTGCTCGGTTATTTTGTTTGTTCTTGTGTTATTATTCAAAATCTGTTAGCTTGTGCAATTAATTTATAATGTGTTGTTATTGTATGCTATATAGATTGCCAGGTTGCCTGGCTAGTGCATACCAGAGGTGCGTTCAACCATTTGTTTGTTGCGAGCATTTGCAATAAAGACTGCTGACTTTAAATGTAGGCTACTTTGAACGTTTTCACCAAACTGTCAACAATTTTACCAAAACAACAATTTGACCAAGTTCACACAATGACCACAGCCCTTACAAAACATAGTAGCCTCTGCAGACTAGTGTAGTTTTGGTAGTGGATTTATGCTTGTCTAATGTTCTGGCCATTTGTTTTTGGGAGAGAGCAGTAGGCCTACACCTTTTTATTTATCTATCAAACGCTCCTGCAGAAAGGACCTTACTACTTCACATTTCTCCTACAGTAAAGGACAACAGCTTAACAAGTTCCCTCATGAGAATATATAGTTCACAAGCTATGGGCCAACTGCACAGTGTTCTCTACAGCTACCCAGGATTGCACAATGGCCACCCACATCCAAAAGTGTGGGCATGGTCGCATCTTGGGTCTATTAGAACCATGTAAATTAAAGAGGGTGCGAGCACAGCTCAAACTTTTTCAATAGTTTCTGACTGGGTGCACTCTTAAAACCACACACAAGTTGGAAAGGATCGGTGGGACACTCGACTGTAATTGTTGACTCTTTTCTTCCCCATATGGTGCAATGAAAAGACAGCTTGAAATGCATAAATTTGGATAGGATATTGGTGGGGCTGTCAATTTTAATATGTTACTTTTTTAAATTAATTTGAAAACCTTTTAATCGCATTACCCTTTTTGACCCCAACCGCCTACCATAGCTTTGACAGTGGCTGATGTGGTTACGTTCCTGAATTACTCTGACATGCAAACTGCGAGAATAATACGTATAAGGATAAAATAATAAATGCAGTGATGAACAGTCTTTCCCAGTGGAGCAACAAGTACTAAGTAAAGTTACACAAGTCGAGCTACGCTATGCTTGCTAATTATGCTTCATAGCAGAGATTGTCTGAAGGAGCCATCTGCTAACTAAGATATTGTTACGTTAGAGAACAAATATATTCACAAAATGGATCACCATTCAACATTATTGAAGAGTCCTGTGACTGATAAGTACTTATGGTTACTTTCCCGAACCATTTTTCATGCATTTCTGTATGACCGCAGCCCGTACAAATGGATTTTGCTACGTATTTTTTTTAACATGCAAATCAAGCGAGTAAAACATTTTCTTTAAATGTATGGATTGACAGCCCTAGATATTGGACACATTTTTGGAGAGTTAGACCAAGTCAGTGCACAGAAGAAACATGGCTGTGAGTATGGATGACAGGAGAGAAAAGCTCATGCGGAGCATGTGGAGAGGCCTATGCCTGTAATAATCATGGAGAGGAACTACAGAATCAATAGCCCTAAGTGACATTGCATGTAAACAGGAATCATTTTGGATCATTCTTTTCCACTGTATGTGATAGCACTAGCAGATTAATCTAATTATTATAATCAAAGGAAGAACATGTTATTTGTTTGCATTTAATTGTAGCCAGTGCAGCGTTATCAGAATAATTTCTTAATAATATAAACAGGTAGCACACAGTTAGTGACTGAGAAATACAATCTACCTCTGCATACTCTAGTGTGTAGAATAGAGATTGGATTACAGGTAGTATCTTCTAATTGCAGCTCAGATCTACCCGAAATACTGTATAGATGTGCGTGTGCCTAGAAAGACAGCCTTTCAACTGTCTCCTCATAAAATCAGGAGACAAATGCTGGCACTGCCTGAGAGAGACAGCTTTCGCCCTAATTGCATAAATATGATGGCTCTGATGTAGATACACGTCTGTGTTTTGTGTACTTTGAGTACTTTATATCCGTATCCGTACCCTCCCTGGATGGCACAAGTAAGAATATTCTGAGAAAGGCTTCTTTTAATGGGAAAGTTTCATCCTCAAGTGATTTGGCAAAAATGACTCTCCTAGATGAGTCAGTCAGCATATCTCCCATGACAAGCTGTGTTAAGACAACGGCAGGGGAAGGTGCATGAATTATAAAGTTGTTAAAGTCACTGCATCGCGCGACTTAGACAGACTTCAGAGTTCCGTCAGCCTACATGGAATTGGAAAATATGCTTAATTTATATTCCAAACGAAGAAACCCTAAAAATGGGATGCCAACGAGATGCTGAACATAAATTTGGAATGAAAGTTTTGGAAGTTTCCCAAAAGTGATTTTAGTGGCTATGCACAACATATCCAAGGTCAGCTCATGTTGTGAATTCTAAAACTAATTTCAGATAAATCACATTTTAGGTATATAACAGTATTATGTCAGATAGGGAGAAGAGGGAGAAAGTGAGAGGGAGAGAGAGAGACAGATGAATGATTTTGGGGACTAGGAATGATGTCTGTTGCCTGCTCTGCTTCCGCGTGACCACCAGTCCAGCCTGAATCTCTACTTATTCAGCCTATACCAGTCCACCCTCCGGACGGCAAATTAGCAGTAAGATAACTATGCAGCAGTATCCTCAGATACAGAGGATCACTACTGCGTATCATCTGCCTCAGCTGTAATCACATAAGCATCCACTATTTACTCCTGTAAAGCTCACATGTAAAGGTACATGGGCTAATGCTCTGCCTGCTCGGCTCTCCACGGAAAAAAGAAAAGTTGCATAGAAAGAGTCTATGCAAGTAATAACTTATATATGTATATGTAATATAATATATATATATTTTTTGTTTTCTTTGGGGTGGTGGGTGGTGAGGATGAGGGGGCTGCAGTAGAAGGAGCTTTTGCTGACCACAACGTACTTAGTTATTATTTATTTATTTCCTTGTCAAGTCATTGCTGGCTCACCATGGTATTTTGACAGCAGCCTTATTTGGAGCATGACAACTTTAATTTAAATAGATACAGCATAGGAATGAAAAAAGTGCCCCAATTTCAGTGTATGAACAGATGTAATCGAATGGTGTCAGAGGCATATACAAATGTGTTAGTGCTGCACTTTCTCCCCCCTCAAACTGTTTTGTGTATGGGAAAATATGTGGATGTGTAGATTCAACAAAATGATAGTATTTGTGCTAATGTACCTGCCATGGATAATGTATGCTACCTTATAGAGAAGAGAACAACAGGCCTGTCAAGGGTCCCATTAGTCCTGCAATATTACACTTTTGCCAGCAGTAATGGCATGCATTTGTAGCTGTTCACAGCATGAACCTACATACAGCAGTGGGGAGCCTTTGAATTCCAGCAGGGCCAAAGGCTTATGCTGACCTGTGTGGAACTTGTCTGATTTAGCTAGAACCATTGGGTTCACAGCAAAGACATTTTGATCATTGGAAAAAGCAAACAGCAGTGGGCAGACATAGGCCTATGCTGTACATCAGTGTACAGCGTGCAGTGTAGGGATTTTGATATTGTACATAATTTCATTTTACTTTGCTACTAGTGTATAGTTAACATGATCAGAAAAAAACGATTTCCTACAAACATACTTTGGAGAATCCCATGGTACTACTAACACAGATTAAAGTTTTTGAAAGTAAAATCTGTTAATTTGGCACAAGCACAAGCTAGCGAGTGTATTGTTGTGTTATGGACACCTAGGGAATGTGTGATGATTGGCTCTGAACCCAGTCCAAGGATAATGTATCCAGTAGTGTTTCATGGATAATTACTCCCTGTGTGAGAGCTAGTGGAGCCCTGGCCTGTGTGTGGCATCGTTTCTGGTCTCTACAGAGCATTTCGCCATTAGCACAATTCCACTACGCGTGCAGTGGATACTCAAAGCACTCTAGTTCCGTACATGTGGTCTAACTTTTTGATAGCTTTCCTCACTCTTGTTCAAAGTGTTAACTTAAAATAACAATATGATTTTGTGATAGATTTAAGTTTTAAACATGTCAGCTCAGTCTCAAAAGAATTCCATATGAAACTACAAGTAATATCCAGGAGTAACGAATTCATGTCTGTATGATGGTATGGGTATAGTGGGAAGTTGGTCAAAAATAGGTTTCAAATTGTGTTCCTAAAATTCCTAATCTATCTTTGTGTAACCATATGTTACAGCTGGACAACCTTTGTCCAAGAGTATTTTCCAAAAACATCTGATGATATTTTGGACACTTTGAAGATTTTACTATGTGTATTTAATGTTTTCATTGACATGGCTGAAGTCTGAAGTGTAGAAATTTCAACTTAAGATAGCTGAACAAGCACATCAGGAGAACAAGGCAGAGGCAATTGTGCATAACAAGGTAACTGATCCAGAAATTGTTTTGTCGAGGTGCGTTTGAGTGAGCCTCTGGAGGGTACAACTATTTCATATGATGAAAAAGGTGGGGAAATACCAAAAAAACAGTTCCTCAGTTTGTATACCTTCCTATGAGAAGTGTGTTTGCTCAGTCCAATTCGAGCATATGAGTGTGCATATGGGTAGACTGTCCAGATGTTTCAGAGGGCAGAAGGGCATCACATATTACCACCTCCTTCAGGTCTATCTGAAAGAACCACATCCCCTTATATCCCACCAGTAACATCAGACCATGAATATTCATGAGGCCTTGAATTCTGCCACAGAAAGCATCAGTTAACAGAGGCGCAGGGCAGAGTGATGACACCAGAGCTTAGCGAATGGACAGCCGATTCATTAACCACAGCCGGCATTTAGAATTCTAAACATTTCCTGTTTTCCTCTGTTCCTCGCCTTGTTGATCTCCCCGTTGATGGATTTGGGAGATCGCCCCGGGGTAGGAGACATTTTGGTTTTATTGAGTGTGATTGGCAGTTTGAGTGTTGATTTCCTCTTCTGTCTGTCTGGTATTGAGTTCTCAGAGAGTGGGAGCTCATACAAAGCAAAACAGTGAACAATCCAGAGTCCAAAGGAGAGATGGATAAAAAGATATGATCTGACCAAAATGAGAAAAAGTTGATTTAGTAAAAGCTCACAAACACGTGACTCAACAAGCCATGGCATAGGAGCAGTTTGACACAAAAATTCTAAAGTCCAATAACATCAATGGGAAAATTGGTGACATGCAGTGACAGCTGAAACTTGGAGTATATCCAACCCCACATCCTTGAGAAGCTTTTACCAGCGTACATGTTTTCATTATTTTACAAAGAAGCTTGTCAAAAGTTACCCCCTAACCGAGACAATAGCCAGACAAGAGTCTCAGCACTGCCTTCTCCTCTGTGTGCAAATTGATGCTTTCTTTCCTGTGCTCCTTCCTTGCAGCAGAGGCACTCAACATCCTCCTAGAAGTTGTACAATCCCATTCTAAATCTAAAAAAAATGGCAAAGGTTCCTGCCAGATAGCGTGCTTCTAGCCAGAGGTGAGGCAAACTGGACGCAGAAACAGGCAGGAAGGCGAGTGCTGTCACCCAAAAAAATAACGATTAGCTCATGGAACGTGTTCAAGTAAAGTACTAAAAACATAAAAAGATTTTGGTTTTAGGATGGGATTGTACAACTTGTACAAATGACTTAGGATAAGATTCGTTAAGCATCAACTTTCATACAGAGGAGAAGACAGCGTCACAATGTGACTGGGGCTGGCATTTCAGCAAAAACATCAAATATGAATAAAGATTTGGGAACTACATTGCTTATTTCTCACCTAATTTCTTTTTCCAGAAACGTGTTTTAGTGGACTGTTTAGGTGGAATAAGAGAATGTTTATGAAAGGCCCACTTCAACACCTATTGCACATCTGGCATTCTGTGTGTCTTTTACTTTTCCCAGTAATGACAGAGTAGTGTTTAAACACTGAGCTAATGAATTCCTATCGGTGATAATTCGCTGCAACATTACAGGAAATGGAGGTGAATACCTCCTCCTTAGACTTTCGACTTCCTGTGCACAAACACTGTATGCTTCCCCAGAACTCTTGCACAATAGACAATTTCCAGCTGCACAATACACAATTTCCAGCAAGAGCTTCTGGGATTTCTCAGATGACTGAGAGGGTAGTCGCAAAAGGGAGTAACTTGCAAAAGCCTAAACAACACTTTAGAAAAATAAATAACATCTTTGGGAGATGGCCATGCATGTTAGCAGTTTGTGTTTAACAAATGTAACTGAGTTGGAGAAGTCTGTTAAAACTCCCTCTACATACATACTGCCCTTCGCACCAGGACTGCTGCCTTTCATGCTGGCAAGTACACAGGTTAAGATACAGGTTTCAGCCTAGGAGAGGAGGCAAAAGTCCTTCCTAGCATGAAACATCCCTGTAACATTGGTGCTGTTTGACCCTGATCATATGGTAAGCCCCTGCTAGCACGTGTATGTAAAGTTCCTGCTAGCACGTGTATGTGTTATCCCTACTGTAACTAAAAAGCTTTTAAGTGTTTAATTTGTATGGTGGTCATGTTTTCCTCTTGCCTCTGTTTCTTTTGTATTCATTGAGGAACCACTGGGCACATTCTATAATCCCTGCAAGGCGAGTTGACAGAACCAGTTCAAGATTGCGTTCTTTAATCAACCGATTGGCTTCCCAGCCAAAGGTCTTTGCTATTGTAAAGTTTCAGCTCACATACCTCAAAACATTATGATATACATATACATAATTACATATGACATTAACCACTGTAGTGTTTGTGCTGAAATAATAAATAAATAAAAATGTCAGCAAAAAAATTAAATAAAATTACCACTAACCTTGTGTTCTGTCTGTCTACTGCAATATATTTTTCTGGTAGGAGATTGGAAATGTTCCAAATTGAAGCAATGAAAAACCAATAATTGGAGTCACTCAATTTGTAACGTTGACAGATTTTTTCCCTGTCTTTTATGTTCTTTCTTTTTTGCTTTTTTGCTTTGCTATAAAATGTATTACCACAACAAACTTCTCAGTGCAAAGTGGTTAGTGCGAAGCCCTGGCTCTGGCTCTGCTGGGAAAGATGATTGATAATGACTTTGCCAAGGATAAAGGGAGGTGTGTAGTAAGCAGGGGGAAAGGTGTCGCATTCAGTCACATCTTGTCAGGAAGTCCAAAATTCATATCTACACAAATTCATGAACGGAATCAATTCAAATGAGGTGTGGAATAATTTGGAGGTAATAATGGAGATCTGGAGAAGTTGCCCCTTTAAAACAGTTAATAAAAAAGTGACTACTGATTGACACTCATCTTGGTAGCATAAGGTACTCAACAGCCTCTTGGGGCAGGTGCACAAGTTGGAGATGAGAACCCATAGGGTCTTTAAAACACATTGCAAGGGACGATTGCACAGAATGTTTGTATAACAATCTATCTTCCAACATGGCTGCCTATAACCAGCGGTAATCACCTTTGAAAGAAAATGCCTCATTTCAATGCAGTGGTAGAGAAGGTAAAACACTAGTAAATCATGATAGTCTTATTCCACTGCAACTTCATTACAAGTTCCTTAATAGCACACCAATTATTACATTTTTAAAGATGCTACTATAGTGGGGCAGCGTAACTAAACTATTGTTCATTTTATGATAAAAGTGCCACATTTGGTACAATATAGCTTCATATATTTAGAAGAAATCTGGATATTGGGCCATTGCAGATTGATTACCATGGTAGCCGTTTTCCAAAATGGCTGCCAGCGGTTACTGGCATAGAACACTTTGGCCACCCCCAAGCTGCTGTTTCCATGTTTTCAGCACCACAAATATTATTTATATACAAGTTAAAGTGAAAAATATGTTTTATTACAATGTGAGGCAATAATAAATGAAATAAAATGCAACAAAATGGTGAGATTGTCTCTACATGTTATAATGATAACTGGATTAAACTGTAGCAGTAGCGAGTACAGTTACGTATTAACATAGGCCATGTAACAATGTTCAGTTAATGTACTGAAGCCATTAACTATGCTACTTAAATTGTTCATCACGGCAAGACAACTTGCCGTGGACTTTATTGAGAGATCTTAGAATCAGCTGGCACATTCTCCCTCACATGGCCTGTGCATTGAAGTGCAGCCTTCTTGCACTTGAGATCAGCAATTGAGATCAGCTCATGGC
Organism: Parasudis fraserbrunneri; assembly: GCA_900302295.1. Classification (NCBI taxonomy): domain Eukaryota; kingdom Metazoa; phylum Chordata; class Actinopteri; order Aulopiformes; family Chlorophthalmidae; genus Parasudis; species Parasudis fraserbrunneri. Next base: position 2,714 of record OMKL01086411.1, on the reverse strand, counting down.
AGGATTTTGATGTTTGTGGCAACATCGTCCAGTGGGGCTCATACATTCCTTCTGTCTTCACCCACCCCCAGTCAGTTGGTGATGGCAGCACCGGGTCTCGTAGCAGTGTCTTCCCAGAGATGTGACCACCCTGGTAGACTGCTCTCTTGATGTGCTCCACCAGAGCAGCTCGGGTAAGTGGGATTTGCTGCGCCAAGTTTTTTCCATGGAAAGAGCTTCCTTCTTGTATGGTTCATCTTGGTGCAGGTGCTGGTTCTGTCAAAAAGAAGTATGACAAACCTTTCTATAATATCCATAGCATCATCTGGGATCTCCTTTGGTCCATTTGCCAGCATCAGTAGTGCATCTGTCAGTTTCAGCAGTGACTTCCATATTGACCATGCTGCCTTCTTTGTGTGTCCAGCAAAGCTGGATACAGTGTCGCAGCCTGTCAAAGCATGAAACATTGGAAGGGCACATGACATATCTGGTCTGAGGCACACAGCTATTTGGTGTGCTGCCAGGTAGTGAAAGCTCTTGCCAGTTCTGAATACAAGCCACAGTTCACATCCAGATGGTAGAAGACTTATGGCAAACGCAGCCAAGACCACAACATCAGTGTCAACAGTGCGAATGAGCATCTGGTGGTGGCCATGCTGTGCAGCGTGTGATACATACAGTAGCATATGACTATCAGCTCCTTCATGGCTGCATGGGGCCAGGGTGGAGATCCTGCAGCAGCTGTGTGCTGAGCACCCCCTTCCCATCAGTGAGGACAACTTCCTTGTCTTCCTCATGGAATGCCAGAAGGAGGACCTTGGACAGGAAACTGAATAGTTCTGTCTTGTTGGTGTCAACTCACAGAACTTTCTGCCAGTTTCCTGGTATTTCAGCCTTCCCAACCACACGGCTCCTTACACCCTTTCTGTGCTTGGCTCTTGCTGTGCCTCTCAGGGAGTCATCCTTTTAATAATCCCAAATGAGGTCCACACGTGACAAACTCTGCATCTGAGAAGAGATACAGTATATGGGATGAATACCTGCTGGGCATATTCATCAAATGTCTTGGCACCTGCTGGCTTCATCATCTGAATGATGGCAGCTCAATCAAAAACTACACATGTAGCATCAGGGGCTTTAGTCTGAGCTGGAGACAGGTCCTCCAGGCATGTGAGAAGGTCACTTGTGGTCCCAAGTTGTAATCTTCCTCCATCGGAGAGCGCTGGTGGCCATGCTTGGTTCTTATGCTGAACGAAGTCTTTCAGGTTTCCATCTCTCGTTTGACAGCTAATCAACATAACTTTTCATTTATGTCAGCTGCTGCTTCTCCTTACTTTGTTGTTGAGCCAACAAACAGTTTCAACCAGTTGCAGTGGATTGTGCCATCAATGGGCTTTGTTCTCCCCACTAGACATTCCTTTGTGAATACTTGGAACTGTTGTTGGCCAATCCTCTGTGCCTTCTTAACAGTCTCCACTGCCAATGGATCCGCAATCTCTTTGCTGTCAAGGACAAGCAGGTCTTCACTCTCCTCTTCAAATGGGTTACCCAGTTCTTCCATTACATTGACGACTGAGCAGACATTATTCCTAAATGCTTTCTGAAATGTGGTCTTATCATGAGAATTAGGCTATCAATTGTTTCATCAATGGTCTCATTTATTTACTGTAATTATATGAAGGTATCACAACCAGTATGATTGTATGATAATGATTTGTCATATTGGTCAAGAAAGTTTGTGGTGTTAGAATAAGTCTGTGGTGTTAGCATAGTGTTGTCTAAAGGATACAGAACATGTTTTGTTTGTGCATTCCCTAACAGTACCAACAAAACATGGTTCCACACTTCGCTTTCATATTAGGGACACGCTGAAGTTGTGGCTAGTTGTACTACAAATGGATGTGTTATTTTACATGTATGCACTTTATTTAGCATGTTCTCATGCTTGCAATTTCAAGCATTTCTAGTTTAACTATAAAAGGCACCAGATCACCTGCGGGTATAGAAGCTGTGGGCTTTTGCTGTGTTCTTAAATTGGCAGTTAACATCTCAATACCAGTGAAGCCACTGAAGACCAGCCAACTCACTTATCATTTGTCATTTATTCTTTCAGGTGGGTAAATGTCACCAAAGCACATCATTTTATTAGTAGTGTAGTTAGAGTGTCTATATTGTTGTGTTTTAAGTGTTGTCCTTCGTAACGTTGCGTGAGTAAATTACAGCTCTAGGTACTGTAGAATAGAGTAAACAACTGTAATTTATGCTAACATTGCTCCCCAGGGATTTAAGTTTTTATTTTCTAATTTTAACAGTATACAATGTGACAACACATTGGCTAAGGTCCTAAGGGGTATGACTGTTAGTAGCTGTTATTGGGTTTGTTTGGCAATTTCAAATTGTAGGTCTATGGGTTGTTGTTGTTTGGCCGATTGAGCTGGGCTAATATAGGCTGACGTCAGCTGACACTTGTTGCCATAGCAACAATGAACATTCAGGTTGCAGGCTGAAGGAATGTAAACATTGTATAAAGAAGATACGTTGTATATGTCAGAGAATGTATGGTTTTGATATTGTTTACCTACAGGGAATTAATAGCAAATATTTGATGAATTAATTTGTTGTTTTCTATGTGAGTGTACTAGATGGATAAATGGTAGGCTAGATAATATAATAATAGAATGAGAACCTTAATATATTTTGATATATTAGAATTCTAATATTTTACTGTATAACAA